>OENT01001040.1:0-27097 GCA_900239685.1 Rotaria macrura | reverse complement strand
AGTTTCCCAAAAAGGTTTACCAAGATACTTCATCCGTGCACACATTCTAGAATGACTGATTTGTCTCATTCACTTTTTGAAGTACACATAACTCTCGGACATAAGTCCGAAGTTTTCACATTTATTCTTATTATGAAAGCATGATCCTCACCTAATTCATCAGTAAATCGTTTCATATACAAATTTTTATCATGTAAAATGGATCCACCAGCTTCATAATCATTGCCATCAATATTTACAGTTTTTAATCGACCTCCGATCTAGAAATTCACTTATCACAACTTATGCATGCAGGAAAGACAATGAGAAACAAACTTCATTCGATTCATAAATTGTAATTGCAACAGATTCATTTAGATAATATTTTAACCAATAAGCTGTAGTTACACCTCCTATGCCAGCGCCAATGATGGCTAAACCACAAAGAAATAGATAAATAATGGTTTCCTTTATTCAACTTACCAATATGTGTTTTAGCCGTTTCACTCTGATCGCATTTTACAAATGCAATACAGGTGATGAATAGAATATATCCGACACGTATGATCATATTTTATCTGCAAATTACGTTAATACTGTTTGCCATAGAAATAGATCTTAATTTTTTCAAAGTAATTTTTCTTATTTTTGTTTTTTTTTAAATATACATATAATGGCAAATAGCGGACGAACATAAACGCAAAGTCTAGAACCAAGACGAATGCAAGCACAGATAAAAATTTATGACAAAAAAAGAAAACAACAACATTAGACGCTAACGATACAATCATTCATCGAACGGAACAATAGAAAGAAACGAATGCACAAGATATTTTTGTATAAAAACTAATGATTATCCACAGATGTGAGAACTTATTTTAACCGTTGAGTGATGTTAGCAAGTGCGACAGCAAATGCTTGCAAAGGTGAAAATGGCGATTCAAAATCGAGTGTATAGCAATTATTTTCAATGCGCCCGAATTGAATAACCTAAAAGTTAAAAATAATTTCAATAATAGTATTAAAAAAATCTTGATTAAGATCACAAGTAACCTGTTTTCCTTTGAATTCGATTTGAAAATTTTTTGCCGATTCAAGTGTAACACGACCGCCGAAATCTAACTGATATACTTGTGATTGTTCGTTCCATATTCTTAAAATCAATAAATAACACGTGCGAATGTAAGAAAATTCACTTCGATATATCTTACGGTGGTCGATTTTGCATCACACACATTAACGTATCATTCTGAGTGTCCGTATGATTATTTGATTGATCATCTAATGTTGACAATGCTGACAATCTTGTTAATGAATCATTTGTTCCACTTGTACATGTCATCATTCGATGCCGAGAACTTGAATATCGCTAAAATTTTGAAGAAAAATCAGAGTAACAATGATTGATTAGATCATATTGTAAGGAGGGGGGAGGTGAGGGTTCCGACGATTAAGTTTACAATCTTTGAAAAATGTCTTTCTCACGACTGCAATCATGAAAGCTCGAATTTGACATGGATTTCAAAAAGATCTCTCTATTCCGAATTTCAATGAACTCACTTTACGTGATGTACTTCTGTTGGTTTTTAAATTTTCTTTTGGTGTACTATCTTTACATGAATTCAGATGTTCACTTTCATTATCCGTTTGAATGTCATTATTTCGATTCAAACAATGTTTTTGCAACGACGATGCTGATAAATATGAATTGTCGGTTGTTGTCGGTTGCTGCAGTTGTTGTTGACAATCATATGAAAGATGAGTTGTTTGATTTAGTTCAGGATCACTTAAACTTAAACGATTTTGTTGATTACTATTCGATGAATATAAATTTCGATATGTTTCTGGTTCGAAACAACTTTCTGGCACAGTCGAAATGATTGAAGAAGTTTGAATGATATTCGTATGTGTTGTATTTGATTGATTATTTTGATTCTCACTACTATCATAACCGGATGAATCATCGATAAGTAATGTCGTTGTTGCACTAGCTGTTGATGCATTGATATTATTTGCCACCGAGGGAACAGCTACGGGTGGTGAACGATGACGACAATGTGTTGAATCGGTTGTCATTGTTTTTGAAGATGATCGAATAAATTTTGGTGATAGTGGTTCTTTAACTTGAATGCATGGAGGCGAAATAGGACGAATATAATTTGCTATCGAAGCAGCTGGTGATGTCGAACGACTTAAATTAATAGGCGATGTCGATGATGAATTTGCTGTTGATGAATCAACATTTGTTTGTTGTTGACGAGGATAATGGTTTGTCATGGAACTTGTAGTCATTGATGAACATTGTGAACGTTGAGATGAAGAATTTATTGATGCATGTGTAAATTGTTTGAGTTGAGTCGTACATTTCGATTCATACAGAGATAAGGAAGGTTGTTGTTGTGATCGAAATAAAGACGTATGAGCATTTTGTAATTGTGGAGACATTGGAGCTATTGGAATATTTGCAGCTATATTCAATTTTGATGATGAAAGTGCTACAAAAACAGATTTTAGAAACACAATACAAATGATTTATCTATGATAGTCTATCTTACCTGTTAATGTTTCATCATCATCTTCTTCGTCAATTTTACTACGAATTTGTTGTTTAGTTTTACGCATAATTGGATTGATTAGTTTTTTACTTCTTATTTTATTCGAACTTTGTATTTGTTTTCGAATACTATGATTGTTGGCAATAGTAACTGTCATTTGTCGTGGTTGTAAATGTAAGAATGATGTTTTATACGTGACACTCCCTAGAACGTCTGGTAGACAATGTGAATGACCATAGAATTTAAAACGTGTGCCCCAAATATTTGCTGCTATCGTGCACAATCGATTATTCTAAAAGAAGAAAATGAAAAACAATTATTGTTTTCGTTTCGACATTATAGTAGAAGACGAACTTATTTATAACAAGCACCCCGAGATCACAAATATAAGTGGTAGGTAGTTGATTACCCAAGAGTTCAGAGGGAAGATTTTTGTTTTAATTCAACAAATTTGAGTGAAGATCGAATGCTTGTCTCGGAAAGGTTGAATCGAAAAACAAGTAAATGATAATCTAGTCTATATTTGAGGTAAAAATCAAAACTAATCGAGATCGAATGGAATAGTTCAATGAGTCTTCTTCGGTGTGAGACATGTCCTATTAAGTTCTAAAGTGAAATTTTTAGTAATATATCACAAGACACCATTGTCTATTGACATGCTAACAGTACATAAATGTCAAGCACACAGTAATGTGCAGAGACATTCGATAGAAAACATGTCTTTCGTAAAACTCAACAGAAAACATATAACCTTTATGTTCCAGATATTCATCGTAGAATACGACGTTCTTCGTATAATTAGTAAAATGGATACGGGTAATAAAAGTAATAAGAATAATTTATTGAATGCTCATTTACATATTGTAGCCATTCCAAAGTCATATCTCTTGAGATTTGATTGTGTTTTATATATCGTATGATATTTACTCTCATGGGTACAGATAGACTTTATTCTGGTTGCTTTATAACATTCAAACAATGAGATATATCGCCAGAATATTTGATTAGCTATTTTCTTGATGTGAACCTCTTGACCTCGAAAGATTATTCTACTCGATATTGAACTGAAATTTTTTGTGTTTTAATTTTGAAAAATTTTCTTCTATATTAAACATCATGTCATTTTATAGAGAGTTTAAAATGTTCTATTCTAGAATGTTGATATACGTACTAGTACGTGTATGTTTATTACTTTTAATCATATGAAATCGAATAGTAGATTTTGTCTATTTTTTATTCATCTTTCCGATCACAATTTTGAAATATTGTTTTTTTGTCTTGTTGACTTTCATTATGATGAATCTCAAGCAATAGAAACATTTCAACAAGCAAATCAATTTTTCTTGTTGATTAAAAATTTCTTAAATTTCATTGAAACTATGACATACAATCGTTATACACAGAATCAGCTAGTATGAGACTCGGTTTCTTTTTGATATGAAAGAAAATGATGGAGATAATGCTTCATTTCACGTGCCATATGTTGGGTTATACATTACTATAATGACAATCTGTGACATGAAATACGTCAATAGTAGATCAAGGTCAAAACAAACAAACAAAGAAAACTTGTTTCTTCTTTCGTCTTACATGTTTATGTTTAATAACTTTTGATGTTGTTGTCTTCTTAGAATATTTTTCTTGTAAATAATTTCTATATCCATCATACTGTTTCACTTCATCGTCGATGTCTGTATCATTGTCAGAACTACAACCTGAACTACTTCGATTTGTTATTAAATCGTCACCATTATTGTGAACACTATTGTCAACAGCATGTATTGAATTTCTATTTGTAATTAGGCTTGAACGATTATTATTATGATGTTCATTATTAGTATCATTTGATAATTTCGATTGTTTTCGTATTGATGACATATTATGAAATGTATTTGAACGAGATTTGAATGAAGAAAACGATAGTTTTTGTGTGTGAAGTTTCATTGATGATGAAAGCGATGAGTTTGTTTTCATTTGTGGATCAAATATAATAAAATCGGGACAAATTTTTGATATACGTTTTGCTGTTAACAATGGTATAAGACCGCCAAGATATTCCAAATATAAAACATAAGTAGCTCCGGATAGATTGGTTGTTGTTGTTGTTGTTGATGATGAATTTTCTGTTTCATTATCAATACGTTTCATGGTACATTGTAAACGAAGATGAGATTTTAATGGATTACATACAAACGAACGTAAAGTTCTTTGATCAGGTAGAAAACCTTTAATTGTCGAACGATAATAATGTTGAAGATTTTTTTTAAGATTATTTGGCAAAAATAATTTGTCAATATTTTGCAAGGAATTATGTAATAAATATTCTTTAATTTTCATCTGACATAACGTTAACATCGATGGAAGAGGTTTATGTGCTATCCATATTGTATAAAGGTATGAACCACAGGCAGCAAAGATTCGTTCTAAAAAATATTTTAAAATACTTTTGTTCAGATAAATTTGCTGTACTCTAGTCTATTTAGCCTTACCATTGCCATGAGCCCAACATAAGGCAGAGAGTGTCTGTGTCTATAAAACAAAAAACAAACAAGGTCAACGATTTTACTGTTGTATAATAGCATGATTTGCGAATACCACTATGTATAGTAAACTCTAATCAATTTTTTTTTATTCATTGGAAAACAATAAGACAATTAATTCAATAGAATTCATTATTATAAAAAATAGGATCATTGAAGAAAACTGTAAGAATTATTTTCCATAGAGAAATAATAAATTTTCGAAGTTTTTTTCATATCCTCATAAAATATTAACTGTTATGGTTCAAACATGAGAATTATGTCACAACATAATCATTCTTAGTAAAAATTAGATTTTCTTCCAGTCGAACTCAAGAATGATAATAATAATAGTACTAATATGTAATTCCTGTTACCTTGAAATCTTATTATTCTTATCTTTTCAAAAATACATAAATTAGAGTTCTATGTCATTCAACGGAAGTTTTATAAAATTGTAAAAATTAGTATCATTCTCGCTATCGACAAGCCAGTTTGAATTTCATGATGTTTTTACACGTAATTACTGATATTGTGCGAAACAAATAATAACTCTGTTTTCTTTTTCTCTGGAAAACTTTTAAATTCTCTATTCAAACACATTATTTATGTTCTTTGAGACATCAAGGCATTTTTTCAAGAGTGTAACTTTGTCAATGACATGTCGATGAATCAATAATGTACAAAACGAATAGCAGAATTGCGTTTTAAGAAGAAAAAAATCAGCTTACGGAAGTATTTTGCTTTAAGAGATAACAGCGTGTTGTCGATAATGAGCAAACAAAAAAAATCTGCAATGTCAATATTATTAGACTAGGATGTATTCAAATAATAAACGTATGAAATCGTTATTTTCTGTTCTCCCACGTAAATTGTCAAAGAAAATATTCATTAGGTACAATATCTTACAGTTTCATTTTCTTCTAACAGTATGACAGTTATCTTAGTCAACTATTCGATGATAAAAAAAAACACTAACCGTTTGCGGTATATGAATACGATGTAAAAATTCACCACGACGTGTATAAAATATAATTTGATTGATATACGTGGAATCATTCGTACATCTATGTCCTCCGATGGCAAGTATTTCACCAAGTGACGACCAATCCATTTTTATATCTGTATTACAATAGGCAACAAAACGATTGATTTCTTTTTCTATAATTACATAGTATTTATCACTTACTTTTAAGTTCAGTATCAATAGATGTTGGTGTTTGATCTTGATAATTATTAAGGAAAAGTACTCGACCATTTTCAAGACTACAAGCAAGAACATAATCATCATTGACAAATTTCGATGCATCTAAAAACAAGTATAAATCATTGGTTATCGATCTTATCGAAGATAAATATTTAATTTAATTTACTATTATCAGGTGCTCCAGGATAGAATTTATTGCATGAATAAAGTAATTGTGTTATAGATTGTGTCGATAATTGAAAACCATCCGTTGTATTACCATGATGATCCATTAAAATTAGATTTCCTGATGTTGTTGCGAGAATAACACTGGAAAAAAAAATATTTATATAAATAACTCATAACAAAAAGAAAACTAAATATTTCTTTTTTCGATCTCCTACTGTGAAGCATCAGGCATCCATGTAACAGCAGAAATTTTTGCTTGTGCCGTATTCACTACAGTTGACCAATAACGTTGTCCAGTAACAGAACCAACAAGAACAAAACCATCCTCATAACATATAACAGTCATACGTCCATCATGTGACCATGCCATATCAATGACAGGTTGACTACGATCGTTAATCAACTCTAATGACCATCGATTATCCTGCTTAACCCATACAAAAATAACACCTTTTTCATCGACAGTTGCTAACTTTTGAAACGGTGTATTCCATGAAACAAGACGAACTTCAGTACGATGTGCACGTAAATTAAAATTCGTACGATCAGGTATAGACAAATTTTCATCGGATCGTATAGATGTATATGTTACACTAACAATATGATTGGTATTACCTGTTGCTAACCATCCATCATGTAAATTAATTGATGACTGATTTGTTGTTGTCGATGTTATTGGTCGATGATTAGTATCATCATTATTAGTATTAGTTTCATGATTGTTTTCATCATTTGAAACATTCAACGATGGTGATAGACTAGGTAAATAATGCATCCATGATAATGATTGAATTGTTGAATCCGTTCGTGTTGTATTCGATGATTCGACATAAGCATACATGTTGTTATTTTAAGACATGATTTTCCAAAGCAAAAATAAAATGAATGAAACAGGAAATAATAATAATAATAATGAGATATTGTATACGGAAAGAATCTTAAAAAGAAAGAAAATAGCACATCTTAGACGACCTTCTCTGATTATTATGATTATTATCATATAGAACCGTTGTACTTTGATTAATCCGAATGTCAAGGGTGTCTATGGGTAGATTTATGTAGACAAAACAGAAGAAGAAGAAGCGCAAGATAAGAATAAAAGAAAAAGATGAGATCAACGTATGATTGATTCTAGATGTTGTAAACAACTTAACAGGTAACTATCTACAATGATCTTTTTCTTTTCGATTCGAACTACTATCTTATTAACATTCATTGAGACCAGTGACAACGAAACAATACACAT
The DNA here is from genome assembly GCA_900239685.1 of Rotaria macrura. Lineage (NCBI taxonomy): Eukaryota > Metazoa > Rotifera > Eurotatoria > Philodinida > Philodinidae > Rotaria > Rotaria macrura. Next base: position 19,423 of record OENT01001040.1, on the reverse strand, counting down.
TGGAATAAGAACAATAACGATAACAAGAGTGAAATGAGTATGATGACGATGCCGTTAGTAACATTGGGCCTAATTATTTATCCAAAGGATTTTGATGTAGCCTGCAACCTTGTTCCTTTCTTTGTCTCTGTCTTTCTCGCTCGCTCGTCTGCAGCCTTCAGAAAACCGTTACAAGGAAAAACGGAAAAAAAATGAAGAGAACGAGTCGTATACTTACAAGTAGAAACAAAAAGACAAATTCCTAGGCATTCGTTGAATACCAATTTATTGCTATTGTATTCAACGACAGTTACCGGTGAACATTAACTGTACTTACTAAAAGCTAATTGAACAGGTCATGAAGAATATATGATAAAAACAATATCGAGTATATTTCGTATCAAAAAATTTATTTTTACGTTCGTTTATTTTTATAAACAAGGACATACCAAAGTCGTTAGGTGATACCTTTACCTATGTTTGAAATGTATATGTGCGATGGTAAATGAAAACGACGAGAAAAAAATTCAGTTCTAAATAATCATAGAAAGAAAGAAAAAAACATCAACAGAAAAAAGAACAAGAACAAAAAAATGTGATGAAAAAAGAAACCAGCTTTTTTTATGCACAATCATTGGATATAAAACAACGAATCCATGAATGATCAAAATAGAATATATTAATGACATCTGTCAATGATTTAGATCGGGGAAAGGTCAAGTGCATGGAGAATGATTTCAGGATGGTTGTTTGAAATTTTTTTGTCGAAGCAAAGTTGAACAATGAAAAATATGAAACTTATTGGTCTTTAAATGTTTCGTCGTACGTCATATAAGCAAGGATTTTACTTCTAGTCGATCGATGATAGACATTTTATTTTGGTTACTCTCATTCACCTGTCTTATCTTGTTTTCTAATCTGATTGATTTTAATATATTCTTTTTATCATCGTCAATCATTTTTCGTCTAGCAACGACACAGTACTTGGCAATTTCTCTTCTTTAAAAAAAACTTATAATTGATACTTAGGAAAAAATGACGTAGATATAAAAAAGACACTATAGGCAAGAGTAGACCATGGGAATGTAAGCTTAGAAATTCAACACGATGAAATAAAATGCTGATGTATTATTCGAGTTTCGTGAATAGATCCTTGAATAATATCTCACATTAGACCATATGAAACATCATTGATCATGTTCTCTAGAGACGCATGTAATATAAGAACTAATTAGGTCAGTTATCAGAGAACAACTAGAGCTGGACACGGATTAGTACTGAAAAGCTGATACTTTTAAATTAGACGTAGAAGAATGGTGTCGAACTCTCGATACCACTGTTGTTTTAAAAGTACAAAGACTAGGAAGAAATTCAAAAATATGAATCGAAAACTCATTTTATAAACTAGAGAAAATGTCAGATGATCCTTATCATAAATTTTCATACAAATATTATCTTTAAATGTATGAAAAGGTAAAACTAAGACAATCACTCAGCAATATATAAATATATTTGAAACGAATTCTGTATTTTGTACCTACTCTTTTATTATTAATGTATAAATGTGCATTTTACTTGTTAGTAGTTTTGTCGAGAAAATATATTCTTTCGAGTTACGCATATGATTAAATCGCTTCGTTTCATTCTCTTTCTCATGGTTTCAAAAGACAAACACATAAATCTTTTTTCATATTCCAACGATTGAAGTAGTTTCATGTATAGATGCCCTCTCATGTATGTTCTCGACAAAGAAAAACACTTTCGAAAAAGAAAAAGAATTCAAATCTGTGAACAGTTCATGCAAGGTTCCATAGAAACTTCTTACTAGGATTGACAAAAAAAGGGGGGGGGGAATATATGTCTAAAATTTACAATTACACATACTTTCCTGGAAAATCGTGTACAGTTCCGTAATATTCTTAGACGGCAACTATACTGCGAAAATATTCTTGCAAGATGAATACGATTGTACTAAATAAGTTTCATACACGGAATAGGTAGATGATAGATAAGGTCGATGTAGATTCTATTATTTATGTTCCATTGCGTTGTGAAGCACGTCAAGAATGACGACAACGTTTTGTGAGTGTTTCAAGTTATTTAATTGTAAAAAGATGTTGGTCAAAGATGACTATAAATGACATACGCGTCCGTATACTTCAGTATTATTAAAATTTAACCTTCTATTTATTGACATAGGCCAACTATGATTCCTTGTACTATTTTATTCTAGTAAGATATTTGAAATATCAAATAAAAAAATACAATTCAATTTATATCATTAAATTTTCTCAAATTTAATAAAAATTTCATTATCAAAAACGATTTTAATTTTCATAAAATATCATATTAATTAAAACGATATTTTTCGAGTTAATTATATTTCTTTCGTTCTAGATTACTTTCAATTATATTCCTTCATTATGCCAATTATAACAGTTGGAAAAGAAACTAATTTATGGGAGGAAATCTGTTCTGAATTTGCTATTAAACGTGCACAAGCTGAAGCAGGTGCTATATCAACATCGTTTTTGAATTTCGAAAAAAAATATATTGATAATACTGACGTACAAAAACCTTTAACAGACAAACAAATCTACGATCCATCTAAACATTCACCGGTTTTTTGTAATTATTCATATGCCTATGCTCCCATCGATGACATAACACAGATTCAAATCGATACACGAATATCGCATCCAGCTTGTATCAACTATTCATTAACACCAATAAAAGGTTTGCAAAAGGAATTATCAAGAACAACATTAACAATAACACCGATCCATCGTCCAATAACACCATTGAAAAAAACAGTCAAAGAACTTTCGACAATTGAATATCTTGACAAATATGTTTATCCAATATTATTAAAAGGTATCGAACAATTATTAATCGAAGCTGAAAAACGCAAATGTTTAGAACGTAAACGAAGTGCTTTTAACGCATTGGATTATTTAACACGTTATTTATACTATAAAAATCCTAATAGAATTAATGAAACTGATAGAAAACAACAACCATTATCCGATGATAATCAACCATTAGAAGGCATTCCATTTGTTCGTACACATTTTGAAACATATCCACGGGTACCATTACCGAAATCACTCGTGTGGACCGAAGAAGAGGCTACTTTAATAATACAATCATTTTATCGTGGTTATCGTGTACGTAAAGAACCTGAAATACAAGAATTACGTCAATGGCAACGTGAATGGCGTGATGCAAATAGAAATATTCATGAAGTTGTAGAAGACTTTTGGCGTCATCATACATCACCACCACCTGTTTAATTTAGTTTTCTTTTCTCTTTTAAATATATTTATTTTTTTTTAAATAAAAAAAAAAATAAAATATATTATGTAACAACAGCAAAACTATTGTAAGTCGAAGAATGATTTGGTAGAACTGAATTAGTTGCTTGAGATTGCACAAATGTATGCGCCTGACGACGTAACCAATCATCTTTGAATAAATGAATCGTTAGTATCTGAACAACATTTGCTAATTTATTCCATACATGTGCTAAAACTAGTTGTTCATCGGCATCTCTTCTAAAAAGAAAGTTTACAAGAATAAATATCATTCTCGTCTTCATGAAATTGCTCATGAAAATTTTTATATCAATTTTGACATGACTGAGAAGTCGAGTTTTTCAACGTATATTTTCAAGACATTGTCAATAGATTCTAGAATTACTAGGTATCGAATAATCGCGAACAGATTATAAGATACTATTCGAAATACACTGATTTCAACACATAGTATTTTTCTCTCGTACACCTTTAAAAATCTTTGAGTCAACTAGAAGTTTATGTTGAACATATCTTCTATCCGTAATTATATACGAATTTATTTCAATTTAAACTTATTTCAAGGCTAGTATAGAAATCAATACATCTCTAGATGCAAATGAACTTCTCTCGATTGTTGATGAGATATTGTTTTGTCGCAATCTTCGATAAATCAAAGTCAATAATCGCTACTTTAAAAACAAAGTTCAAAATAGTTGATTTCTCATTGCATCTATTCGAAACGAGTATCAAGACAAGTTGAAAGATTTGATCACGATTACTAGGACTATGCATATGATCGAATTTTGAACAATGAAACACTAGTGTATCTCTAATGCTGTCCTTATTCGAATATACACTAGTCTTTGAGATTGGCTAGTTTGTATGTGAAATAAAAGTCCTTGATATATAGCTATAGCCTTTTCCCGTAGAACTACAACAAGTCTCTATCTACAGGGATGATAAAAGATTACTATTATATTTGATCTCTCGAAATGCTACACACTTTAACGTAGCAGAAGGATAGAATTGTTCGTCGTTGATACAGGTGTTGTTTGACTTCTTATTTTGTTTTGATTTCAAAGATTCGAAAATAGATTCAGGTGAATTATGTCAAACAGATTAGTAATTTAAGTAAGATTTATGAATATTCTTTCAATAAAGAAAGAATATTCAAAGTAGAAAGACATGCATACTTCTTTTTTTTTATCTATAATATCTTGATAAGGACAAATATTTGGCTCTTTGTTATTTAAAAATGATCCAACAACTTTTTGATCCATCGATAAATATTGTGAAAGTAGAATCTTTTAAATAAATGACTTGTCTTGAAAACGATATTAATACTATACGTTAATTCTAAGTGTGAAAAAAATATGTTAGGATCATCGTTACGTTTATGGAATAGTAATACTTTGTCAGCATCACATTCTGTTTTGATTATTGTAGTCATAGAATGATTTCACGAATCGTAATGTTAACTTTTCTGTAATTCATGATACTGATTAATTAAATAATAATAATTCAAAGAATCTCATCTATATATTAAAAAAAATCATTCTCGTGAATCTATCAAGATACATGTGATTTATAAAAGTCTACAGAATTCTCCATGAACGATCTAATATTGTCACAAGTTTTTCTACATTTTACTACACATTAGAACAGTCAATTCACCACATATATGTTGATGATACTATTGTCATTCGATTTCATTCTTAGATTTTTGTAAAATTGTATCGATCGCAATGTTATGTCACCATGAAATTTCAATTGATTTTATTTGTTTAGTTTTTCTTGTGAATGTAGGACAAACGAAAGCATTTGACGTATGCTTTATTTGTTTTAAAACGTCGGTCATAAATATGAACAAACATAGACAGTGAAAGAATTTTTATGAACTTATTTTATTTTAGTTATTTTTAATGGCCTAGCTATTGAAAGATCACAAAGTAAATATGAGATAATGATGATATATGACAGTTACGAATAGACAAATGATTGGTTACATAAGAACTTCAATCTATTGACTATATTAATATTTTTTTCTCGATGCTTGATGTACTACGTAGTTATGGCAAGTGATATAGTTCAAACTATATAAAAATTACTTATGTCGAACATGATGCAAAATGAGTTTTGAAACATAAGACTTTAAACTCTGACAGTTTCTTTCGAACGGAAAATATATGAATACGAAGATGTACTGGACAGTATTCGAACACAGTTTCATCTCTAATATTTCTAAGTACTTCGTGATAGAATACGTAGTAAGGATTAAACAAAACTGTAATGACGACATATGTCTGAGAATACATTGAATACAATAATCTTCCTATAAGATTTGGAAAAACAACATTAACACTATTGTTATTTATGTTTTAATCCAATAGACTTTGAATTATTAATTATATTTCTTTGGAAAATAATCACAATATAATTTCATGACATTGTCGAATAGTTTATTACTTACCGACATCGAACATGTAACGAACCGACAAGTGTTCCAAATGATAGAGCCCAAAAATGTTCATGATGAAGTTCTAAAACACCATCAAGTCTTGATGCTTCATGCAGACATTTATCTAATTGTCCAACCATAGGTGCAGGTGTTGTTTGTAATAATATCTTTCCACTATATATTGCCATAGGTACCATCGTACCGAATGTCATAAAAGCCATAAGAAGTGATGATAGTGTATCAACAAACTTTCCGTAACCCATGTTTAAAAGAAACGAATCAGAAAAAACAATAGCTAAACCACACCAGCAAAGTAATGCTAATGGATTAATTCGTGGTAGAAGAAGACGACTTAAACCTGGTACATAATGACAAACATTTTGAAACATATCACTAACATGTTCTTGTAACCAACTTGATGAACTAGCTGCAATAACATGATCGAATGCTTGATTTCTCACGAAATAAATAACAATAATATGAATTATAAATGTCAAACTTGATGCAAACATAAGATATTCCGTACGAATAGTTTCATCTTCAAGATATTTTTCAATGGATTCTTTAAGAATAAAAAAAGCGCCGAGTATGGAGAGCATTGTTGATGTAAAAACGGCTAGAACTTCAAAACGAGCTGTACCATAAGAGAATGTAGTTATGTTTTGTGTTGGAATGAAAAGTGATGTTGTATCTGTAGTAAAATTATCTGAACTCTGAATTTTTTTACGAACTTTCGTATTATTATTTTCAAAGATCCATGCAGAAATTAGAGCTGTACCAATGAATAATAAATCAAATATGCATAGAGAACAATATGCTTGTAAAGCCATTGAATTGGCTTGACCGGCCATTGTGAAAACAGTAATACAAGCAATTAACGTTGCTATAGCTATGAAAAATGTACTACGTGAATGAGACGCTTGAATAAGATAAAAAATCGATGTTAAAATCGAATTCGCTTTAGCCATGTTTTATTGTATTTATCTAAAACCACACACATATATATATATATGTGAATTCCGCGAACGGATTTTAAGTCAATTCTATCTAACGAACTGTTCATACAACAAAAGACAAATCGAAGTACGATGATAAGCAGAACGAAAACGCATACTACAAGTTACTGTTCTCAGAAAAGAATGAAAACAACACACCAAATCAGACACTAGAAAATCTGAATCATAAATATCCATACTGAAAAAAGAACATTGAATAACAAACATACGAAAAAAAAAACAATTAAAACATCTGACATTATTAAACAACAAGTATTTTGCACGATGAAGATGATATTTCGTTATTCTCTGAAAATGGATCTGACCACATTGAATTAAGATCACCCTAGACATAATTAGAAACAATTAAATCTTTCTTTATCTAATTTCATTTTGTTCGATTTACCTTTAAATGAGCAATCAATAATAATGGTATTAGTGTAAACGGTACAAGAAATAGAAGTGCTGGTTGTGCACATTTAAATATTTCTGATGAAATAGTCGCTGCTAATAACCCTGAAATTAATTTTTCACAAAAACAAAACACAATACATGAATGGCCTAATGTATAAAAGAACAAAAAAATAATATTTTACCCGCACAATAACCAATTAAACAACATTGAAAATATGTCAAGCGATTAATAAATGATAGAGGATCATTGTGATATAGACTGTTGATTCGTTTTCGAGACTCAAAACGTAGAACAAAACAAAGAACGAGTCCAGGCATGATGATATCGCCTAGACCAAGTAATGAAAATCGACCTCGTTGTTGCATACTATACAGCAGAATTCATTATTTTGATAGTATTAAAACATTTTTGTCGACAAACCTCGGAAAAACAATTTTACCAGGCAATGAAAGCTTCGGTGCACGATAATGATTAAAGTTTAATCTTTTTGCAATAGTTGTTAACTAAATAATACTAATATTCAATAGAAATTCAACATAATTCATTCTATATACCGGATTTTCAGCTTCTTTAGTTGCTACTCTAACCATCACATTTGTTGTGAATATATAATGAGAAAAATATACCCAAAAAACGTCATATATAACCAAGCCTAATAATAATAATGCTGATACTTTTAAATTTGGTAATCGAACAAGCGCAATGAACGATACACATAATCCTATGGCTATGACTTGAACAGAAAGAGAAAAAAAATATATATATATATGACAATGAGTATTAGGTTTTGATTTTCTTGCATTTTTACCATCCATAAATAGCCAATGGCCAGTTATGATCCATATTAGAACAAGAGTTATTGATAAACAGAATGCAACCATCTCTGATAATGTATAACGACCGAATATGCCGAAAGAAATCCTAAAAAAATTTACAGAACAGACTAAACATTTTGTTCTTAATATATTTAAATAATATTTTATTTCTACTGCTAATTAGGTTGGGAAAGTTTCAATTTTCGTTTGAATCTTTCTTTGTTGTCATATGAATGATAAATATGATTGTATGAAAACAATTCATTCCAAGTTGACTCTTTTCAATGTTATTTATAATTAGTTTGACATGTATTAGTCATCGAAATTGCATTTAACAAAAAAAAACAAAGATTTTCTGAATGTTATAAACCATCCTATCGTAATTTCAAGTACTTTCTACACGTATATATCATTTTTCTTATCTAATTCGAGAATAGATTTGAAAAAAAAAACATTCGAAGACATATTGATAATTCAAGTATTTTATTCGACCTACTTCGATTATTCTTCTACCGTTATCTTACTTTGTATTAACAGAACATGGGCGAAGTATCATTTGACAACATGGTGTAAGAAGATATGTAAAGCCCATGGTTGCTAATACTAAGTGTAAAAATGCGTATGATTAACAAAAACGATAAGACATTTGATGTCGTTTGCTTATGCCTTACTTGCTGTACAGATAATGAATACTGTTTGAAGTGAATCGAAAAAGAAGAACATAATCATTAAAGATATTGAAGCACCTAGAGGTAGAGCTATGGCGTGAATTGCTTCAATAACATGTGAATGTGAAACTAAACAACGTAAAAATTGTTTTAATTTAATAAATTAATTGATTGAAATAACCTGGATCATTGATTGATGGTTCAGATAAAAGTTTATATGAAGCGATAGAATCTGTTGATTTATCTTGATCTAATGCTCTAGAAGAAACAAAAGACAGAACATTATAATCATGCAATATTTGGATTAAAATACTAAAGAAAATTGTACCGAAAACTTCCATAGACAATAAGAATGAGAGCCATCATGAATGTTGACAGATGAGATGAATCGATAATAGCAAATAAACCGTGTCTCCTTAAAGCAAAAAAAAATAACACACGAAATGAATCATTACTGATTCTAATTGTTTCTATTTTGAAAAAGTCATATACCAATGACCATGATGTTCATTTATTGGTCTTGTTTCCACAGGATAAGAAATAGTGAGTAAAATATGAAATAACATAATCTATTTCGATAGAGTAGATTAATGCTGTTTTTCTGTTTTGTTCAATATAGAATTATGATGTCACACACTTGTGTTGAAAATTAAGGCAACAGTAATGCAAGCTCATTGACCATACACTGTTTTATTATTATTTGTGTTCTCTTTCGTTGCCGTTGATAATAACAATGACCGTTCGACATATGTTTTTATTCAATCTGTTCAACAATTAAAACAACTGAAAAAAAAGGTAAAAATAATCTTGAGGAATGTGCTACACGACAGCCTTGCAAGAGATCAATTACAAGCACATTTATTAAACTTAAGCTTTGATCGCAGATATCTCTATGACACTATTTTATACAACCTCGAGAATTTATGTGTAGTAGCACGAAGGCGACAATTATGTAAGGACAATGCATATGCAAAAGAAAACGGCTGAGTCAATTATATCAACATTGAAACTTAACTGAAGAAAGAAAACTGAATAGTTCTTCGACTCCTATAACAATCATAAACTTTTATGTAAGAAAAGAAAGAGAATTCTAAGAGCAAAAGTCTTTTTTTTTCGTATAATAGTAGGCTTATCTCATGAACGAGTTAACTTACAAAAGAATAAAACGAGTAGAGTGAGTTCATCATACTTAATTTTTCAATTATTCATCACAATTATTGACAACTCCAATCATGCTTTTTATCTTTTCTAAAAGTTTCATTTGTCAAATTTAGAATTGGCAGAAAAAATACTTCATATACTTTGATATGTAATGAAATGAAAGAACACAAAAAAATCGTAGACCATCGGTCATGTTAGTCATTTTTTTATTGGTTCTATGAATAACCAATCTATAAGTTCCGTCGACTATCGCGTTTCAGTACTGGCTGCCTTTGAAAATTAATGGCGAAGCACGATGATGCGTTCTTTTTCTCCGATCATATTTTAATTACAGAAATATATTTCGTGACTGTATCTAAATTCTGAAAATTTTAATAACTCAATAACTGACTACTAGCACCAAAACACACCGAGCATATATAATTTAACATATTAAACATACTACAAGCAATGCACTGATGACAATATACTTATCAAGTCAGAAGAATTCCGCGTTTTATATCTTTATGAAACAAACGATAACACTGAAATAGTACTCTATAGGGTGTCCTAGTAGATATCTGAAATATAGCACAAATAATTAGAGCATTTTCACCAATAAAGCATTCAGTATAACTTTCTCTTGCATATTAAAAAGAAAAAGTACGGCTCTTGTTTGCATGAAAGCTCACATTTATTCTACGACTATAGAATTGATCCGATGAACATCTCTAATAAGATTAGTACAAACTACACGAAAAAAGTTAAATGAAAGAAAATACATAAATAAAGGAGCAACGTGTCGTTTCTATGGTTGTGCAGTGCCACAGTCTACGGATATTTTCTGCTTTATTGAGAATCGTTACGATAATTTTGTCGTCAGAAGAATAAGAATCATAGTAGTTTATCATAATCTCAAATAGTTTGAATAGTTCCATTTTGCTTGTGCCATTTGAAAATGAAAAAATCTATTACATTCTTAATAACGAACAAGGCATTGCTTAGTTTTGCTCAGTTATTTCAAATTTGCTTGCCTTGTCGAAGGTGCTTTATGTTTGCTCTTGTTTCAAGTATCAAATGAAGCCAATATGGTTCCTTGTTGGTCGAAATCAGATAGATATGAACAGACTTGATGGTAAATTTTGAATCGAATCACGTGATTAGTGACGAATTGAGAGTATGTATTATAAACATGATTAATATCCTAAAATAGTGTTTTGATAGTATACTGAGTTTACTATAGTTATTTTGATCAACTCATCGATGTATCAGTAATTTTGCTGATTCATAGTTATAAAAAATATGGAAAGTCTGATTGTAACTAACATAAATGTTTCTAACAAGTGAAGAGAATAATTTCATACTCTCTATTTCTTTTCGTTGCTCGAGTTCTGTCAATATTATGAAAAACATCTTTGTTTTCTGTACTTCAGATTTCTAATCTTGTCTCTCACTTAGAATTTCTTTATTCACTAGTCGAAGTTTGATTTTCATGTATTGAATACGTAAAAGATTAGATAAGAATAAGAAAGACTGGACAATCTCACAAGTAAATTTTTCCGTATGGAATAAATTATGAGATATTTCTCTGAAATTTCGCAATCATATTATATTCATACAAATGAATTTTGTTTTTCTATTAAAAGCAATCGTCATTTTACAATAGATTGTTCTACCGTGAGAATTATCATTTTAATCTAAACTAATCATAATATTAGAGTTGAGATGAATTAACTATTGAGTACGTCCACAAACTTATTGATAACTCAATATGAAGTTACATTTTACAACAATCAAAAATGGGATAGAACTTACGTTAGATATTATTCAACTATGTAGTGATTAGATCATTTCAACGAAAGATCTTATCAAACATATGGCAACATTGATCATTCAACCGATGCTAAAAAGAATGTTGTTGCTGAATCTAGATTCTGAATCACGTTCGATGTCAATTTAAAAGATAACGAGTTGATTTTCTTGTAAATCAACAGATCATGAGTTCGTTATTTTAGTTCATATAGTGAACGTACATGAAAGTATTCTTATGATTAGAAAAAGAACTTGAAAAAAATTTCGTGTTTATAGATCGATGAAGTTCATGTGACTTCATTTTTAGACTTTCACTAGTGAATCAGATAACACATTTAAGGCCTGTTATTTTTCTACTAGCTTGGTACGATGACCTTTTCAATATTATAAACGTTTTAACATGAGAAAATAAAAATCGTGACATTGATTGGTCAACTAAATGTGATTTCTGTTGGAACCTACGGTTAAATAGCCATTCGTCAGTAGTCTTCAGCTAAATCCTTAAGAATACATCGAAGGTCCTTCGACTAATGTTTGGGTAAAATTACAGCTGAAAATTTCAGTATTTGCTTCCTCCTACAAACTCATAAATATGGATTCAATATTCAATAGAAAAACAAAACAGTTATAATCATTACTCGTTCTCCAAAGATTCATAGTCATGAACTATGTTGATCTTTGTCAATTCATATCAAGACTTTAGTGCGCATTACACGGCAGCTATTTTTCTCAAAAATACTTCACTCAACTTATTACATTTCGAAAAAAGAAGAACACAATTCATACGTTGACAACAACTTATTCTGTACTGAGTTGATAGATATTCATGCTATCAGACTATTTGATATATAACTCTACTCTAATTTTATACCATTTGGAAGTGTTAATTAATTCTATTTCTTAATCTTTCATTATTTATTTGAATAGCAACGATTTTATATGTATATATAAAGACCGTATCCATTTATGTTTGTTCTTGGTATCGTTGACTCTTAAGATAAATCTCAGCTTATGATACAATTGCATAATCTAACAATGGAATGACACAATAAACGTCATGCCAAAACATTGAGTGAATTATTCATTACTGACGAGAATAATTGTAAAAATTTATGAGAGTTTTTGGAAGAACTATCGATGTTACTGCAAGAAAGCAAGATATTAACAATGCTGTATTTGATTTTAAATCAAACAGATTTAGCAAAGTTTAAAAGTGTGCTAAAATAAATTTTTCTTGTCAAGTGTCGATTGAGATAAAATAGTATTGAGACGTATTACTGCTAAAAATACGAAGACACCAAATGAATTATTTAGAACCATAAATAATTCATGAAACAGACATCGTGAAACTAGAAGATTATTATGATGACTAGAAAATCGATTTCGTCGAAAATATACTACCATCTAAAAGATTTCTTGTCATTTATAACTTGTAAACTGACACATATTCCAGCCCGAACTAATAACATGAAAATGGCATATATCTATATCGGTGCTTTAGCAATACTTTCTATTGCGCAAAACATCACAGTATTTTATCGTAGACTGTGTATTAATAACGTTTGGTCATAATTGATGACACCTTAGTTTATTGTATTTGTGGATGGTTGAATAGAAAGAGAGTTAAAAATAGATGTTCTGAAGCAGATCAATAAAAATGAATTTTTTTTTATTAGGAATAGCAACGACAATGTGTTTAAGGTTTTATCCAATAAACATTGAACAACTATCCTGTTGATACCAGTCATGAGATAGATCCAATAAGGGAGATGCCGACTATAAAACAGTCTTTCTTGAATTGTACTTGATAGTCATGAAATTGAGCATTATCATTAATTTCTAATCTAGTATAGACAATGTCCATGATCCTCATTGTTGATTGATCATTTCAAGTATCACGTGTGAACATCAAAAAGTCCGTTTAGACTCTCGAAAAAAATGAATTTAATTTTCTTTTTCATTTCAATTACCGATTTCGACTAAGATAAATTATCCTACAGATTTTTTCGAAATCACACGACTTAATTTCAATAAGTATATTTTTATATCGGATCTTTGATCGGTAACTGATGACATTACTGTTTTAGCACTATACTAGCCAATAGTACAACAATATACTGACGAATTGTTGAATTCAGATTAAGTCCTTGAAAGAATAATAACGACATGAAGATCATCATTATCTGACAGTCATGCATACTTTAACAGGGCAGAGGAATATCAAGCATGAACCATGAATAGCTTCAATCATCTTCATGCTCATTTGTTAATGACTTGGTCAACTAAAGGACAAAGGATACGTGATACCACAAGGAACGATAGTCATGAGCGCATCTCGTTGAAAAATAATGGAAACTTGAAGAAACGAGGGTCGACCAAAGTAACAATGAGCCCACAATCAATAGAAACAATGCATTCGAAAAATTCGATGAAAGTAATTTATTGCCGTCATCATCTAGTGAAGCATGTCGATGTGTTGGGTTGCACAAAAATTTAATCTTGTGTCTTTACGGGAACGGGAAACTTCATCAGCATTCTCTTGTGAAAGAGATGTCCCTCTGTTACTGTTTTACAATAGAAGAAAGATGTCGCCAGAAAAATATGATAGATGAAAAGTTATGAGAATCATTTTAAAGAACGATTTGAANNNTTTGTTTAGAACGATCGTAAGACGGTGCAGGTCATTTATTTTAGTATGCACATATTATCACTGACTGAGAGAAGTGGCTGGTGTATCTTTCGATAAAACGTGTATTGTTAGGATATTTAAATCGTTCTAGTTTAATATGATCAGAGTATTTTCTGTTTATTGCATTTGGTTTGTTAATTCTAACAGTACCTAAACGGTTTATACCTTCGAATAAACATGTAGCGTTTATAAGTATCGAAAGAAAACTTGCTATTAAAATTTGCCTAATACATCAATATTTAAAGCAAAGTTGACATCAATTTTTAAGGAAAATGTTGTGAGTGTTCTTAATAAACACAAAGGATGATAAATTTTCTTCAGTGAACATTTCAATGATCTTGAAGTTCAAATGATCGATAGGACTGATGTGTTTGAACACTTATTTTCAATTTCTTTTTTGGAGATACATCATTCTCAACCATAAAAACTTTTGAATATGACAGAGAAATGAATAAAATGGAAGAAACTAAACTTGAAATCTTATTCGTATACGTGACTTTTTTTTTACTTATTTTTTATGAATACATATCATTCAATAGTAATAGATGTTATTGATGAGTTGCAATACAAATAAAACATGGTCGTATCTTGCATCTATATTCTATAGTTCTATTCGATTTCCATAGGCATTCTAGTTTTGTACGAATGAAGTGAAATATTGTATCTTATTGTAAAAGAAAAACGATATATGTTGAAAAAAAGCATTCATGACAAAACCATCACGAAATAAATTATGCGTATGAAGTATTAATACGATATACGTTTAAAAACATCATCGTATTATTTTGCAATGATATGTATTGCTCACAAAATATCCTGAAATAATTCATCAGTCCTAGAACCTCGTGACAACGTTCTCTGGTTTGTCTAATGAATTAATATATCAAACACAATCAAGTTAGCGCCGTAACCAAGTTGTCTGCAGCATAGGATTTGAGTTTTTCAAGTGATTTAGAAAATATTTGCGTATGAATCGGGATATAAAAATAGCAGTAGTTCTTAAGAAGATTTGAAATTCATAAAATTATTTTATAATTAATGTTTGTATTTTTATTTGCTGATAAAAGCTCGTCAAAGAATTAGTATGATCAGTTAGTAATAATGATAAAGGAAACATGGCAATTTTCTATGAAAACCATTTGATTGAATGTGAATCCGCCAATAAGAATGTTCATCTTAATGTTAACAACGATTTCACTGACGATTGATTTATCAAACGCTTTGATTCGTTCAAAAATGGAAAGCGTTCAAGTGTAAAGCAAGCACTCACTCTAGCACGAATGATTCCAAGCTTTAGAGCTTTTCCTTTTATCAGATTCAATGACGAGCCGGTTATTTTTCTGCATATCTGTAAAAATTTATCGAGATATTAATCATGAACAGATTAACCACTGATATAAGTGGAATCTGTAATAATTATAGTTGGTATTCAGAATAATTGTCTTTTTAATGACGTCATAGACAGTACTGAAAAGGAATCATTGATAATTCATGGAAATAATTCCTTCTCTCCCTAGCTGTTGTAATATCACTAATTTACAGATAATTTGATGATGTGCATTAGATAGTTAAGATGTTGTTTTGTAATCATCTGAAAAATAGCATATGGAATTTCATAATCGACTTGATACATTGAATCACAATCGACCCTTGATATTTGACTGTATTAAGCAAAATCTTTACAATTATCAATATTGATTATTATAATGGAAATATTTGCTGCACTGGAGTTAAAAACGACGATACCATAGGCGAATAACTATGTAAAGTAGTGTCATAACTTGATCATCGGCGTAGAGAAAATCCTTTTTTCTTCCCATTTTGACTTGTGAATATATCTTGACAAGGCCGATGAAAATTATCATTGAAATAATCAGTAAAAGGTACTCTGCTAAACATGACAGAGTAATCATTGTTTTGTTATTCAAAATTCAACAATTGATATAACTAGTAAACTCTAGTATCAAACGTGTAACATATCTCAGGATTTTATGATCTGCAGTTATCCTATAGTTTATCATTTGGAAGTCGTAAGTAATTTGTTATGAAATTAAATCAAGAAAATTCAAGGTATATCTCATTAGTGTCTATGACGTACGTATATTTATACTGATTAAAATTCTTGTTCAATTTTTCCGGTCTGTTTTCGAGTACATATTTCTTTTTGAAATAATTGATGAACTCTAATGAAAAAAAAACTTTTAGCTATGGATTCTACATTCAAAGCAAAGTTTCAACTCGTTATACATGCTTAATATGTAAATTTTTAAATACATTATAATACTACGGCATTCTCATATCAGTCAATCATAAATAAAGAGGACAGCATATTCTACCATTAAATTAACATGTGCAAACAGAAAAGTCTTCACTAAGAAATTCCAAGTGTTCATTACACACAGTATACAAAGATAGATTATATCAGTTCTTCCTAAGGCTATCATAAACATCACAAGAAGTTGAATCGTTACCGTCGTACTTCAGTCACTGAGAGAGATCGTGACATTTTCTACGTACACTCCATCCTACCTATTAGATCAAATCAAACCCTTCGAAATAAAAATAATTATTTATCAACTTGTTCAAGAATATAGATTTCAATAGAATCCTTCTTGCAGTACCCACGATCATCTGTGAGTGATTTCAGGCATCCCTATATTGTATTTTTTAGCAAAGAGTCCATAAGAGAAAGTAATTGGAAGAAAGAACTCATCTCATTATGGCCATATTCCCTGCCTCAAAGCAAAAAGAAACGCTCTTGAACAAATATTTACTCAACAGAAGAATTATAAATTGATTCTGTCAACTTGATTATTGTTTAGTGTGCAAGGTTTCTTCATTCTTACCTTTTTTGTTTCAACTGAACAGATATCAACAGGAGATAACAGCAATCGCATAAAGTCATTATGAACTACGAAACGTTAGCTGATGATGAAAAATCAAACTTCGATTCTGTCGATCAGGCATGTCAATATTCATCGGTATTTCAATCAACAAAAATCGGTCGTACGAAGAACATACTTCTTCAACTAACTTTCGTGGAGTTCGTAAGTTATTTTCAAAAACGTATTCAAGAATTTGTGAGTTTATCAGCGTAACAGATCCATCAACTAGATGCCATAATTTCTATGTTAGATAAAGTGTGATACTCTCTGTTTTTGTACCAGTTAATTATTTCATCAAAGGAGTAGAATGATTTTGAAATCTTGCTGTTGATATGATTTCAGGTTCTCTCCATAGTAAGCGTTCTTGTTGTTACCTATTCGATTCTACTGGGTTATAAAGTGACATTTAGTTCATACCATATAACTCTTGGAGTCTTGGCATTCATATCTTTCATAAGTTTTGGCTTCGGATTAATTGTTATCGATCGATGTCATAGGCAAGGTTTACGTCTGGTATATTTAATATTTATTTTATTTTTATCGATCATATTTACTCAGTTGCTATAATAGTTTGCACATCTACTAATGATTGATTTGATATTAATTTATTCAGTGTGGATATATTTTATCATAATTCCAATCTATATGAATAAATATCAAATTGGTTTTCTTCGAGCAATCATGTTTGCTATAATCAATCTAATGATATTTTTTATAGTTTCAATTCTACCAGTAAATATTTTGTAATGACAACATTTTATTAAATAACATTATTTTTATATTTAGGCATTTACTATACGATTTTCATATAAATTATTAAATTTACTAAAGGAACAAAAAATTCCTACCATAATATAATGCTACATGGTCATGTGACTCATATGTGTATTCTAGATAGTTGTTTTTCATAGTCATCTAATAAACATTCTTTCTAACTAGATGTGATTGGTATTATTTGCTTATTGTGCTATTCTGAAAAGAAATTTCATAATAATAAAGTTGTTCGCCTTAAGAAGAACACCCTAGTGTTTATCAAATAGTGCATATAGATCATATGCAACTATTTGAATATCAATTACGGTCGAAAATCGAATTATGTAGTTTTATGCATCAAATTGTTAGGGTTTCAAGAAGAACGTTTTTGATTCACAAAGATCCTTTAAATTTGTTTTCAAAAGAATAATCCTCTTGACCAAAGATGACCTGCGGAATGTGATGTTCGCGATCAAATTGGGTTAAGGTTTACCATAGTGATTGAGCATCGTTATTTATTTTTGATTACGTGGAATACGATGATCGGGCAGTCGACAAATACTTTCGGGCAAAGTCTCTGTGTGAAAATTCTTTTGATCACATCTATAGATAATGAGTCTTGTTATTTATTACAAATGGAGTATCTTATATTGCTGTTTGTATTTCAAATTCTGTGACATGTGACAATATTTACCACACGAATAATCATATACTCTTTACAGCTTGTTTTTGAGCTATTTAAACTAGCTCAACAATTTTCTATACGTGATGTAAAAAATACTTTTAGTATATGAATGTAAATTATTTCTATTTAGCATGATAGACACTTGTTGTTCGACGAGTTTTTGTTTCATCCGTCGTTTTAGAATCGTTTTAATCTTGAATGTGGGTATAGAGTTCAGCAAATAATCGAAAAAGAATAAATTTTACTTAGTGTGAATACACTCGTATTGAATTTTTTAAACCAATCTTATTCATCAGCCTCGTTGTCAAGGTTTGAAAATGTAGCTTTTCTGGCACAAGGTTTTCCTTGGAAAAACTTGATAAAATCGAGAAACTGCATGCATTGTCTTGCAATCGAATTATTCGTATTAGGACAAAAACAGTTCGCCAAAAAGGCGATGAAACTCAAAGTGAGTTAAGACGTTTTAGTGAATTAAGAAAGGACTTGGTAAATAGTATTTATATGTAAATTTTCAATAGAGTCTGATGATCCTTTTCGTGTTTGAATGGGATCAGCAGCAAATTATTAAAGTACAACAGCTCTATCGGTACAAATTCTTAGATACTTGTCTATGAATTATGGCAGATTGAATTCGTTGAAAACCACAAACACTAAAAATTCCACCTACTTTTTTGTTAACACATTTTGTTGTTTCCTGTTTTCAACTTTCAAATAAAAGATTAATGTCCCAGTATAGGTGTTACTACAAGTTCAACTTTGGGTAAGGCTGCATGTTTAGTTTTTGGACATGAGTGAGTGTTTTTTTACATCAAAGACTGACATCCACATCATTA
>OENT01001039.1:0-60089 GCA_900239685.1 Rotaria macrura | reverse complement strand
CAGATGATTCAATTTTTTATACCTTTTTGGAGGATGTTTTACGTAGAGCGATCATGACGCCAGTCGTAAACG
Organism: Rotaria macrura; assembly: GCA_900239685.1. Classification (NCBI taxonomy): domain Eukaryota; kingdom Metazoa; phylum Rotifera; class Eurotatoria; order Philodinida; family Philodinidae; genus Rotaria; species Rotaria macrura. The sequence continues at coordinate 60,017 of OENT01001039.1, read as the reverse complement.
ATCGTATAGAATGTAAATCTAAAAGTAAAGAACTCGATAAATATAAACAAAACAATACTTCCTACTCCATTAATTTTTCTAGATAGTCTAAAAATAGAAAGTAAGTAGCATCTTATATTATTTTCATTCTTCCTCATGATAGTCATTATTCGTTGATTTCTGCTTGGTTTTATGCGTAGTAAAAGATGTCTGCTAAAAGGGCAATGACTTATTGATTGTGGGGAATATTTTCTACTCATCACCTTGCTATATTTGTAGGAGAAAAATACACGACCACAATACAATTGTATACGATTGCGGATTTTAAACATGTGTTTATAAGTCTCATATTTTTATACAGAACTTACCCAGCGTCGAATGATTTGTGCTATGTTTCAGGTCAAGAATCGAAAATCCTGGAAGGAATTACAAAAGAACAGGCTATTTTGAGATAAAGAACGTGATTACTCAAAACTCTTTTAAGAGTTTCAAAATTTAGGTAGCAGCTATGTATTGCACGTTGTAGAAATTTGAAAGAGTTTTTTCATAAAAATAATATTCTCCTGAAAAAATCGTGGCAAAAATGATTGGATTGAATTCCTTACTATTTTACACTTACAAACCCAAAAAAGTCGAAATTTTGGATGTAGAGGTTTACTCACCGCAGCATTTCATTTGACATACATCATTCTAATATTTCATGAAAAACTTTATTCTGCCGTAGTTGAAATGATGTAGAATTTTCTTTATTCTTTCTTGATCCTATCCGAGAATCTTTTGCTATAAAATGTTCTCTAATATCATCCAATACATTCGACTGTTATCAAACAAGTGAAACCAATTTCAATACATTTGATCACCTTACCCAATCTCCGAGACGACACTTTATGGATGTTGCACATGGTGCCCGATCAAAAGCATTAGACGATAAGAAATTTTTGTTAGCACCAAAAGATAGTTCATTATTTATAACATCTACGGTATACGGTAGAAATATGATAGCAAATCAATGAAATCGATTGAGCAAAGATGATCTCCGCTGAGGTACAATATCTCGTAGTCAATTGACCTGTTTTATTTCTGACAAATTGTTATTCCTATGCTTTCATTCAACTATAATACCAGTGTGCTAAAAAAGAATTTTATACTTGTAATCAGTAGTCACATATTTTCCCAAATATATACTTGAGATTCAATCATTCAATACGTAGCTATTTCAAAAACTAAGAATGAAGAAATTTCATGAATCATATATTTATTTATTAAGTACTGTTTTTTACATAAAGAGAAAAAAAAGAATTCATTCAAATGAACAATTACAAATTTTTTGTTCGTTTATCATTTGTTTGATCATCCATCGGTGCTAAACATAAAATAAAAACGAGAATATAGAGTCGATGAATAATAAAATGCTACAATCAATTTTTATTGTTTTTTGCTATTTCCGATAGGAAGTTGTCGGAATACTGGGATCCCAACACTTTCCGACATCCGAAAACTTCCTATCGGAATCCAATACCAAAGATTCCGACAGGAATTCTTGGTATCCGATGGGATCAAATGGGGCAGTGTCGCCCTGGGGTACTTCAGATTAAGCGGTGGGGTGAATCTGGCTACTGTGGGACGATTTTCGCAAAAAGTGATTTTTGCAGGATTTCATTTATGCTTTTTGGCGTCAAATAGTATAAATATGGGTAAACGATGATTTTGATAGGATGAGGAAGTGGAGTCACTTGTATTTCAGTGGTCATAATTTCGGGATTGCGATTTGGTTTAGGATTTTCGCTGGATGTTCTGCCTCGCGGAATTACCGTCGTTTATGGTCGCTAACGATGTATTTACGGCCGCAAACGTCATCATGTTGGGTCGTTTACGTTGGTTGTTACGGCCTTCTTACGACAGGGTGGCGAATGTATACTGTCGCTCCTGGCCGCCGTATACGATACGGCGATATACGGTCGTAATTGGTCATTGTAAGGCACGTCCTGGGAAGTAATTTACAATTGAAAAAAATTCGTATTTTAGCAGTTTCCCGTAATAAAAAATTTTGTCCGAAAAAATGTATGTATTCATTTATTCATAGATTTTGCAAATGTCGATCAGATACTGAAACATGTTAAATTCGAGCTCATTCAAAGAAAATAGTAACGTAACAGTACAAATATCTTGTAACACCAACGAAAGTTATTTTACAAACGCAATGATTGTATTTATTCTACAGTGCAATAACTACTTGCGTCCTCTACACATGCGAATGAACCACAGATTGTCGATGATCTATAATTAGTCGAGCTAAACGGACCAATAAAATGGCAAATGCTGTCGTTGTCAATATGTCAGTATTTAACCAGCTTCATCCGAAGTGGACATTCTCTTATAAATACTTACTGTTCTTTTCGTTCTAATTCTTTCAGTTTTAAGGATTGAAAATGACGTCTACATCGTTGATGAGGGTGATCCTCATTATTCTTCCTGTATGTTCATGGCATATAACTACGACAGCTGCTGCTGCTAATCTAAACGTAGCTAATTTAAATGGACTGAAAGCTCAGTTTCAAGCAGCCCTAAAATCATTTCCTGATATAGCATCATTACATTATACTTTGGGTGGTATTAAAGAACTCGGTGTTCAACTCCCTGATACGCATTGTGATGACATTAAAAGATTAGTTGATAAATCAAGTATCGAATCAATTTATCATGCTACGGCAGCATCAAAAACGTTAGTGAATTGCAAAGTATGTTGATATCTAAATTAATTGAAAACAGCTGGATTTTATTGACATTTTTTAAAATTTTAGTTATCCGCTGAAGACTACCGTGCTACTGTAACATCGGTTCTTCAAGCAGACCAAAGTAAAACAGCTGATATTTATTTTGCCGTTAGTTCAAGTGTCAATCTGGGCTTACCTGTCGATGAATCAAATATTGAAAAACGACTAAATGCATTAGCCAAGAGTGACGATAGCACTTTAAGTCAAGGGTATGCACTATTAGTTGGTGCCCTATTAAGTCAACCAATAGCTAAATCTTATGCTGATACGATAAATGATCTTGTTCAACAAGCTGATGAAATCGATGGTCAAATATTACAATACGATGGTGGCATTGGTACAACAGCATTCATATTCAATGCATTTTATGAAGTTGCAGAGAAAGCTAGTGTACCAATTAAAATTGACTCTAAACAATTAATCGAATTTGCAACGTACTTTTCAAGTAAACGACATGTTGCTACTTTACGAAGTGCTTATTATTTAACAAAAGTCTTTAAACATTTATCTAATAATAAGGTACGAAACAAAAATCGAATTTAATTGACTTTTTTATATAATGAGAAGAATATGTTTGCTTGTTTCAGCATCCAGTACCTGTTGTTGTTAGTCGAGTTAGTTCATCAGCTGTTAGTCCACAAAATCCATCCGTACTTGTTTCAGTATTAAATCTCTTGGGACAATCTGTGGGCGAAGTTTCTGTTATTGCTGAATCAGCTAAACGTAAAGAAGATGGTGTTGTTGTTATTTCAAAACAAAAACTTATTTCAAAAGCGAGTGACTTGTATGTTTGTCTTAATTGTTATAAGAAAATAATTTCATATTATAAAGACAAAGTCGTTCTATTTATTTAGTTCTATTCATGAATTACCATTTTATGACACGAAGATACCTCGTGGTTTCTACACAATTCATTTAACAGTAACATCACGTAACGAAGGAAAATTGATTGGTTTAACTGATAATATAGTTTGTATTAATAGTCACTTTTACGAGAAATTTACAGTGTGTTTTTCTTAGGTTGATGTTAAAGTTACAACAGAGGGAATAATTGAAAATGCTGAATTAACTGTTGTAGATCGTGATAATACGGCTCAAGCTAAAACATACAAGTAAGTTGTGTTGGTGTACTAATATATATTGAATGATAATTATTTGAAAAAATTTTAGATTAACTCATCCCAATGCTCAATCTGATAAGCTCGAACTTGATTATCATCAAAAATTAATAATCAAATTTCAAATAAAAGACAAACAGAGCAATGGATTTATTCGCGTTCAACAAGCATTTTTACGTTTTACAAATAAAAAATCGAATAAAGAAATCATTTATCTAGCTGAAGCAACCGACGATGTTAATTCCCAATATAAAGTTGAAGTGGTAGGATTGATAGAGAATGCTATATTCTTTAGTTTTCATGTAGAAAGCAAAATAAAATTAAAACTTTCTTGTTTTGTTTCTTCTAGGATTTAACAACGAATGCAAATGATTTTCGTCATCAATCAGATACCTATGAACTTGTGTTAATTCTTGGCGATTCACTATTACAAAATGCATATGAATGGAAATTGAATCAAAACGTTCATTTATCATTTCATGAAGATAGTACGCCTGATAAAGATCATAAAAATTTATATTTACCAAGACCAGAAATCATTCATCAATTTCGTGAAGACGAAAAACGACCACCAACTATTGTTTCACTTGTTTTTAGTGCATTGACTGTATTACCATTGTTGATTCTTTTGATTTTAGTAAGGAGAACATTGTGATTTACTTATTTTTCTCGGCATTTTTTTCATTGAATTTATTTCTAATTTTTATTTTCTAGTGGCTTAAACTTGGTTTCAATCTTTCTGGTTTACCATTAGGACTGAGTCCATTGGGTTTTCATGCATCTCACGCAGGTAAACTAAACTAAGATAGTAAACAAATGAAAATAAGTTCTTCACTGTATTCGTTTAGCTGCTTTTGCATTGATGTTTTTCTATTGGAAATACTTGAATATGTTTCAAACAATGCGTTACTTGGCTATAGTATGTATACCATTATTTATTTTTGGTCATCGAGTATTAGCAACACTAGCTGCTCGACGGTAGGTCTTTCATTTGATATATCAGCATATTTGTAAAATATAAAATTGTTTGTGTATTTTGTGTTTAGAGAAAAGAAAGCTTAATTGATTGATTTTCAACGAAAGAAAAAAAAAGAAAAATAGGAACTATGAACAATACTCTTGTTTGTTATTGTTTTCTTTATTGTTGTTTTGCGTACGTCTAGATCATATTTAACATTTGTGTTTCGTCTTCTATTTCCAAAAGTTATGTGAAATTCTGCAGTGTTTCTTTCGCTCTTGTAGTCTAGATCACTTGTTTGAAAATGAAGGACGGTGATCCTAGTGTATTTGAACGTTTTGTTTATGACTTTTTATCAAGCGTTTCGCTGTGTTTTTTTTTCAATGTTCATTAAAAACATCAATATTGAGCATGATTACAAGTTAGCTATTTCAATTTCAAAAACTATACATCATAACTTGTTGAATAAGAAAAGAACTATATTGAAAAACAAATACGAATACAAATTTAAATCAACAAGACGTGATCATTCACGCACGCATATGTCATCGAACTAGCTAGAATTATTCGAAAGTTATTGAAATGACATCGACGAGAATTATAATCATGATTCATACAAAGTTGTTAAAACTGTTCATAACATTGATCATTATATTTCTGTAGCATATATAGGTACGCATCTATATTACACAACTGTTTTTCTATCAGATTCATTGTACTATATTGTTCGTCATTGGAATGATCAATAGTTAGTTTCATAGTATATGATAAGATTTCAATAATAAAAATGTAATCAAATAAAATCATCATTGCCTATACATATGTCTTTAGTAGAGCATGGAATCTACTGTGTTATTTATCATATAGCAATAGAAATCGTTCAAATCTTTTAGTTGCACATGATATGGAAGTATAGTTTTTAGTTATAGGATTCGATGATAAACATAAATCTCTATGATGTACATGTGATTGTTGAAATATAATTCATTCTTGATCATTGATGTGTTCAATAGAAAGCATCTGCCAACTATTCATTTTGACATATGCTGAAAAACAACAAGATGAAAACGTTGATGATTAAATAAAATACAACGTTTTGCTGTATAATTTGACGAGATATGAACCAAAGAAAGAATAATACATGTAGGCCACATGAAAATTGATGCAAGTATTGAAAGAAGAATGACATTGATAAATAGAGTAACTAGATTTACCATTAAATAAAAATTGAAAGTCGATTTGTATTAGACAAATCTTTATATAATTTACTCATCACTAAATTTGAACTTTTTGCCGTTATATCGGCTTGACATGGAAAACGCAGGTAACGCACAGAAAATTTTTGAACTTCCAGCAAATGTATCTAAAGCATCATAAAAGGGAAAGACTTGTAATTTTTAACCAATATGTAACTCAACAAGTTCTGTTGGACTTAAAAGTTTGAGTCTCAACTGTCCATCTGTTTGGATTTTATGAGTAAAACACTGGTCGGAAATGCAAAGACAAAAAAGGCCCTCAGTTCATGATGGGTGCGACACAAGTGATAAACCCTGCGAAATACGTCATGTTAATGAATTGTACGACAGAGCGTTTTGTAGATAAAAGTCAGGGTTATCGTTTGGTAAAGAAAAAAAATATTAATGCCTTGAGAAATGAGTGAGCTATTGACAAAGCAGTGGGTAACGCACAGACATGAGTTTTTTTAACAAAAGTTACGGATATAAAATTTTATTGTGTATTTGGAATTCTCGGTTTAGAACATTAAAGTAATGATGTTCATTTGTATTTCAAGCTACCATTACTGTTTTGGTGACTGATAATGTGCCCGTTTTTGAGATATGACAAGAGAAAAATGAGTTTTTGCAAGCCACTTTTGCACAAAAATAGTGAATTTTGGCTGGTGAATACCATTTATCTTCTTAATTATTAAAAATAAACGGCATACATCGGCGCAGAATATACGAAAACCTAACTAAAAACTTAAAATGAATAAGATTGGTTGTTTTATGCCAGATAATTTCAGTCCTCAACTTCAGCCAAGCTATGGTTGACCGTTAGCCGTTTTTCATGTAGAGTGTTATAATGCATTTGATACTAAAGTAGACGTTAATATATTTATATAAACGTAATAAGTATCTATGTTTTTATTCATTTTCATGAAACCATCACGACAACATTTTCCTTTTTCTCTTCAATAAAAATCAGGATGTGTTGATTTTTTTCTCTAGATACAATGACCTAAAGTGTTTCGAACTCTTCCTATATCTTCTCATTAAGAGGCTATACACATTTTATTAAATAGAAATTGATTTTTCTCGAAGAATGGTAGCAATAACTTCGAATAGGATTTCATACTCTTCTTTGCATGTTTGCAATGTATTGAATCGAAACTCCACGATGCCTTTCAACAGCTTAGATTGCTGAAGATTCGCGTTTCTTAATTTCTGTTCCATTTTACTAAATATGTTGGATACAAATAGAATAATCATGGCGATTTTCCATCGAAAATCTCTATCATTGAGCATCGAAATCATGCATCAGTAGACTGTAACAAAACAAATGAGTGAAAAATTCCATCGTGTATTTTTATATGATTTGCACAAGAAAAATTTATATTTTGGTTTGAAAAGACCGTTTTATGTTCGACTATGCTAGTTTTGCATTCACGACGAGATCCGGTGTACAGTTATCATAAAGTTCATGAATATGCCAAGAGAAGAAAGACTTTGTAATTGATAGACGAGGTCATTTGAAGGACTTTCTGATGTTGCTCAGTTTTTTTAAGAGGTAACAATCGGGGGAGACTAAATTGTATCATAAAGAAAAATTTTCACAGGTAATAGAATATCTCTACTTGTCGTTCAACATATCTCGTAAATGTCGACGAGAGCAATACTATTTAAAATAATTACTTCTACTCATCTATGCACCATTGACATCATTTTTGATCTTTGCATTAGCATCCGCTAGTTCGTACTATTGATACTTTAATGATGAATAACAATTATTGATCTTATTGAACAATCAGTTTTATTTGATCACTCATCGAAGTCGAAATCATGTAACTCTAATAATCGTAAGTATTAATCATTATTTTCGTTACATATAATTCATTAACTTACTGAAAATATTCATTGTTCATGTTGTTTCATGAATAATTTATTTTATGGCATAACAAATTTATGAAATAATTAATAAAACTCATGGAAAATAGAGTATTATAAAATCAAATATACATGCAGGATCATTGAGTACATCATCAACCAATCATACTCGCACCATCTTCTAGTAATCAAACAATAGAAGCAAGTATATAGCTCGATGGATTTTCTTCAACACTCATACTAAAAGCGAATGAATTGTAAATTGCTAAACATCCTGTTTGAATTAAATGTATTATAACGTTGATAGATATCATAATCAGAACTCATGCCTCGATAGATAAAATTATGTACGATAGCATCTCGCATATATACTATTTCGTTACCGAATTGAAAATTACCTGGATAGAAAAAGGTTCGAAAAAAAATACTATGAGAGATGTACTCAAATTGTTTCTCGTCGCTGCTAAATTTAATACACTTTGATATTTACCCATTCGATAGACATTTATCATTTGTAGACATTGATATTCTGGCAGATGAAATGCATCTAGTATTTCATGTTCTACTATTTTGAAAATTCAAAATTTTTATTTTTATTTTTCATTAAATCAAGAGAAAAACTAGGGAAAAGAAAAGAACTGTTTCAATGTTTCTCTTTATTATTTTCTTAATATATGATTGGTTTCTCAGGAAAACCAAGAATGAATTGTGGATCAGGACATTTATGAAGTAATGTTGGCGCATTTTCTTTCGATGATACACCCGGATAATCACCTTGCATATTTTCCATATCGGATATGATTTGAAAATGTAAATGTGGATTCCAACCACCGTTCTCTGATTTTTCTCCTATATAACCAACAACGTTTCCTTTTTCAACTAATTGTCCAACTGATAAATTTTCTAAACTGATCAAACTCAAATGACCATAAAGTGTATAAAAATGGATGTCATCATCCAGATCATGTTCAAGAATAATCGTTGGTCCATAATCAAATGGTGTATCATTGTTTTTAAAACTATGTATACGTCCATTGAGTGGAGCATAGATTGGAGTATTGACTTGTAAGACGATATCAACACCTAAATGTATGCAACGATCGTCTTGTGAAAATAAAGATGCATGCGCATAGATATTTCGTTCTTCACCATAGCCACCTAACCTGAAGTTTCGTTTTCATATAAAAAGAAAGCAAAAGAATCGTTTATTACTCTGATAAAAAAAGAAAAGGTAAATGTGTCTACCAAATAAAATTTTGAAAATCCAAAGTTTTGGCATAATCTTCATGACTTGTATAGTTTTTTAATTCTTCATTAGTAACACTTAGATTAAGTTGTCGAGCATTAGATGATGTCAATGGAAAACCCAGTATTGGAGCAAATTTGTTTTGATTATTTGATAGAGCAGAAACAAGAGCCACAGCTACATCGACCATTGTTGTAAAAGTTTGTGTAATAGAATACAACGAATGTAGTTATATCTAATAGATAATCTTTCGTCATATGAGAACTTTTATCTCGAGTGCAATTTTTTTTATTTTTATGCTTCTTAACTTTGTTACCGTGCAATGCATCGCGTGTCGTCAATGGTAGATAGTTTTCAACGAATAATGAACTTAACACGATAGAAAGGAAAACAGATGGCAGTGAAATAAAGAATTTCGACTGCCTGATTTAGAAAAGCTGATTATTATAAGGAAACTGCACAACTCGAAAATGACAGTAACAATGGTTATCGTAGTTATAATACATAGTATGATATCTTCTTATTAAATTCGATTCAATTAATTTATCTTAATAATGAGGACAACGAATTTAAATGATCTATTATTGCAAGGAATTTGCAAAGTTCCCGCCCGTATTAAATAGACGCGCATAATAATTGCAGTTATTATTATGTAACTAAGTAGTATGATTTCGTCAGTTGTTGAGTATATTTCCCCAAAATAAAAAGTTTCCTCTTCTTCTTAACATCATTTTATCGCAACGTGTCAAACTACATCGATCCAGTAAAATTATCATCAGTACTGCGATCAATTAAATACACCGACAACACTTTTTCATACTTACAACGTTCTATTTTATACTTTTTCATTAAAAAAAATAAAATTTCTCCTATGGTTGACGTACAAAAAATGATTTTAAACCATTCAATTGATCGTATTGCTATGAATACGTTATCTGATATATCATTAGGTAGTGGTCATACGAAAGGTACTGATTCAAGCGGTTATGGTTCAAATTTCAGTAAAAATGATCACAGTCGAACATGTTTAATTATCAATTATCTTCCGCAATCAGTTAAAGAACAACAATTTCGTCAAATGTTTTCACAGATTGGTCGATTACGATATTGTCGTTTAATGTAAATATTACTAACAAGTTCTTTTCTAACATCTTCTTAAAAATCAACCTTGAATCAGATATATTGAAATTGCATGAAACAATATTCAACATACATTTCAGTTATTGCATAGAGATTATAAAAACTTCAGTTTTATATCATGCATGGCAAGATAGAAAGTCCGCCAAGAATTACTAGGCAGAGCTTATATTCAAGGTTTATTGTATTTTTTGATAGAATACGTTTGCATGCTTGTAGCTTTTGGCAATCGTTTTCTAAAATTGTACTCCATCATTTATAGACGATTAAAAGAGCATTTTCAGGAAAAAAAACATGAACTATGAAAATGAAATTTCATCTGAAACATTTTCAATTCAACAGACAGAAAACGAAAATAACAATATTTCCCGCTTTTTTTTACAAAAAGAACATAGATAGTAATAGGGCGTCATGGAATGCTTTTCTATCAAAGGTAAGTATGCCAAATAAAAGTATCATGTCGTCTATAAAATAGAAAGTCAATGTCAAACAATATCTCTGTACACGTCTCTGCTCATTTTGATGTTGTTGATAGAAATAGACATGGACAAATTAATAATATGAAAACAATGTTTAATTTTGCATGCAGGTATGATCGTGCAACGGGATATTCGTATGGATATGGCTTTGTTGATTATTATCGAGCTGAAGATGCAGCTAAAGGTTAAATTGTGTATCGATGCATTTGATATATATATATATACATTCATTTAATTTTCTATACAGCCATTGATACTCTGAATCAATTAAAGATGGAACATAAAACAATAAAAGTATCTTATGCAAGACCGAAATGTGAAGAAACACGTGGTACAAATCTGTATATAAGAAATTTACCTGGTAATCAAAAGAAGCCATATGAGATACGGATCAATAGTTCTTGCTCTTTGCTTTTTGACAGAAAAATATGATGAAAATAAATTAATTGAATTGTTTTCACCTTATGGAGAAATAATACAAGTCCGTGTTATTCGTGATCAATCAACAGATAGTCCACGAGGTATTGCCTTTGTGATTATGGGTACACGATCACAAGCACAACGTGCCGGTAAAAAATAGTGAAAGACAAAATTTTCATTTTCATTTCTGAAACCAATGTTGACTTTGTTTCTTTATTCTTCTAGTTGAATGTCTTAATGGACAAATTATCGATCATCAACGTCCGTTACTTGTTAAATTTGCTGATGATGATAAACGTCGACGTCAATTAATGGCTCGTTATCTACCACAAATCAATAGTAATATTTCATCATTATCAAATGGAACAAATACTCTAGATCCATCCGATATTCTTAATGCACAAATGGCTCAATTAAATTTAATTGTAAATGGAAATAATGCGAACAATACTCAATCGCAAGGACAAGATATGAATTTACTTATGAATACTTTATTGATGATGCCTTTTTGGTCCAATTTATGTGGACCAACGATGCAAATGCCTGTCGCGTATTCGAATAGTGGAATAGCAACAGCGACGGTGGCAACAAACAAAAATCCAGAGCAAACGCTTGAAACCCTCGCAACGACGAATGGAGCGTAAGTTTAATTTTATGTTTTTTTTTAAATCTTGGAATGATGACAATCACATTGATTCGATTGTCTAGATCTAACTCTTCATTAGCCTCAAGTGAATCATTAAGTAATGTTACCGGTCAACATTCAAGTGTCGATTCAAATGATTCATCATTAGTTCCATCAAACATAATTGATGCATCAACCGGTGGAATCGTTGTTTTTATTTATGGCATTGGACCAGAAACAACACAAGAAGATGTTTTAAACATATTTCAAGGTTTCGGACCTATAATTCGTACAGATGTGATTAAAAATAAACGAACAACAATTGGAAAAGGTTTGTTCGTCAAATAATTTGAAAATATCGGATGAAACCTTCTATTTTAGGTTACGGTTTTGTTGTTTTTCGACATATGAATGATGCATTAGCATCCATCAAAGCGTTGCACAATATGCCGTATAAAGGTCGATTTTTGCAAGTACGATTTCGTGTATAAAAACCGATCAATATGTTATTTACAATATTCAATTCGTTTATATTTTATGTTCATGCTCAAGAAAAGTATATTTCTCGTCCATTTGTTTATGAATATTATCGAAGGAAAAAGAGAATCAAATCTATCAGTTGAATTTCAGTGTCATATATACACATATATCAATGATTATAACATATGTTCGAGTACACTTCTGTTTGTCGTGATTCAGTTCGTGTACGTTGCTCTTATTCTTCAGTTAACATTATTCATAATATTAAAATATAAAAAATAAATCTACTAGTTTGGATTATCCGATCGATCGAAAAATGAAATATCGTATATTTTACAGATGTTCATAGATATTCTATGATAAATTTTCGTGTTGAACTTTGAACGTATGGTAGGTCTGTGTTAGTTTGTTCTTTTGAAAAATTAACATGACTGAAATTTAACAAACTACATTTCAATGATACTATCATCGTTGACGACATGACTTCGTGTGATTTTTCATTTCAACATGAACTAAGCGTATGAAAGATACTCACAGATGATTTCTGTAACATGAGAACACATTACATACTATGCTTATAACTAGTTATTCTATTTAGTTATTATAATGCTGTTACACAATTCTACGACTAACTTGCGTTTATGATTCAGTAAACTCTAAAATTTAGAGAGGAGAGAATCAAGTGAGCTATTCGATGGACTTAAAAATAAAATATATAGATTTCTAATTTATGTTGTGCACACGGCAGTATATTGTATATGTCTGGAAAATATGAGATGTATTCTGAAAGAGTCAACAGTAAAATAATCCTATGAAAGCATCATCAGTACAAGACAACGCAGACAAGTATGGATGCGATCTAACAATCATGATTTCGATGATCTTTCTATTCGGTAGTGTTTTCGTCTGCACAAGATTCGGCAAGTATCCCCTAATATTTCCGTCGAATTTCGTCTTTCGTAGAAGGACAATACGAAACTTCTCGGTGTTTTTAGCAATCGAAATACGTTCTACATGATTTAGTAAAGTTTAATTCTTCAATGAACAAAACTAAAAATCGGACATAGTTCGCACACTCGGTATGATTATAACTACAATTATTGGCAAAAAAAATGTGATATTCATCTCTGTGTCAGATTGTGTCGAATGCATTGACAAAATAGAATATGACATTAATCATTTACAGAAAAATTTTCATTACATTTAAACCTATGAAATAGTATAATGCAACGAAATATGAAGTGAAACTGTAAACGATGACATATGAGTGTGTTAATAATAAAAAAAAGAACAACTATGTGACTAAAGAAAATATAAGCATTGTCTTATGCAATAATTTTATGAAGCCAAATTGATTTATCGTAACGCACACTCAACAAATCATTTGCAGATGTACTGATATTGATTGGCGATGATCTTCGAGTTTGTAAATCCATAAAACGACACTCGCCTTTGATATCACCCGTACGATCAAGCATTATTAAGTGACCTGTTATATATTCAATAAGAATAACAACATTCAACTTTTCACACCAATCAATTCTTGGTGTATACGATGATTCATCATGCCAACAATCTTCAAGTAACAATTGTTTAGTGTGTGCCCAAGCTTTACCATTCTCTGAAACTTTAAAGAAACAAATACCAATTTCCTTGCGACGTTCTAAGCGATAGGCAATTACTACTTGTTCATCCGAAATAACACCTATATCGCTAATGTCACCAACCAATGGTCCGGCTCCACGATTTACTCTACTTGGCATTATACCACGAAACGTTTTATATGCCTGTTCTTCATTGCTATAGTTTGTGACAAGAATATCATCACCATAGTATCGATCTGTTTTGCGAGTAACAACTAAATAGATAAAATTGTCACTACATGATACCCTTTTCATCGTATGAGACCTAAACATTTGAAATTCACTGAGACGATTTTCATCATTATCATCTTTGTATAAACGTAAACGTGCACGATTTAGTATCAAATAGCCAGCAAGTTTATTTGTATAAACGATATCTTGAATGAATTCATCATCATCATCACCAACTGAATCTACGGGTGTATACCAGTCTACGGAACGCTTTCCCGTCAAATCACTTATATCAGGTATAAAGCTTAAGGAATAACTACGTGTTGTATTATCGAACTCATTAAAAAGTAATTGATTGTTATGAAAACAAATTGTACCAGCAAATTTATCATTATTTGCAGGAATCAATATAGAATCAGCACGTTGGATGAAACGTGTGTCGCCAGCATCAAAGTCATCTGGAACATTACTTCCATCTACTGAATAATTGTCATGATGTGTATTTGTCAATGCAGACGAAGAAGATACATGTGTCGGTTCCAGACTATGTGTTCCATTTGTTAATTCATGTGTGGGTGATGTAGGTTCAAAATTTAATTCGGGAAATTCACGTTCCCGTTTTACCAGATGAAATTCATTCGTTTCTTGATAATGATTATTTTCGTTTGTCAATCCATGTCGAATCTCATCAAAATTCGATCGATTTATTTCGTTTATAAGTTTATCATTAGGTTCATATGGATGTGGTTCCAATGCATCGCTAGAAAGTTCTTGAGGAGTTGTATATAGCGATGATGCCGCAGATACTTGCTTAAGTAATAATGATGGATATAGTTTTGCCTGAAGTAATGCATCTAAACTAGAATGATCCGGAGTATCGTTTGGAGAGCTTCTACAATCGTCGATCATACACTGCACTCGATGGTTAATTTTAGTCAAAGTATTTAATGTTTCATGCGTCGGTTTGTTTAATATTTGACGTAAACTATTATATTCTTCTTCAATTGATTGAACCTCCTGGAAAGTATTTCGTTTTTGAATGCCATTCAGAGCCTTTTCTGCTATATCATTGACATCTTGTAAACGTTTACGTCTCTATTCAAAAAAATGAATGCACGAGTTTAAAGGAAGAACATGTTTCTATGGTCTCTTTAATCATCTGTAAAATTCAACGGAAATAGCATTTTTATTGTTGAAATTATTCTTGTACTATCGCTCATAATAATTAAAATTTTTGAGTTCAAAATTAGATTTCTTACCCTAGTGTGTTGATAATTGTTGAGTCAGAGTTAGAATCTATTTTTCATTAAGGATGCTAATGACCAGGAGAAAAATAAAGTATTGCGTATATTATCAATGAGATACTAATCTGCTATGCATTACTCTCTGAGTTTCCCTACTGGAATAAGATCAAGTTTTCGAATGTTATATGAAAACAAAGGTTTTTCAGGATTTTCGACTCAAAATCGACTATTCATCATGAATCAAATGCGTAATTTTGCATCATCATCGTCTTACAGTTTCTTAGTCATTGCCGATGGCAAGTATGTTCGAGATGAATACAACAAGGACACGACTCATAGCGGACATCTGATTATAATAAACTATCGGATCACTACAAGCATCGTCAATTCTATTTCTATATCGATTATTTTTTTACTGTTAGTATGAAAGTCGTCTCTCTCTCTCTCGATTATAGCTGATGTCTCATCTCGTAACATATGTTGACAAATCTGAGCTTGCCTATACTTTCAAGAATTTCCTCAATTACCGTATTGAAGAACTTTTTTCAATAAATCTCCGTTCATGTAACCAATATATCGTACATGCATATGAAATTTCATTAGATCAGAAGGATGATAGGAATTCATAACAACTTGAATGATGATCGTAAGTTTTCTTTCAGTCTTTTCATGTTCTTTTGATTACCGTCGGATGTTATACGAATAGTAAAGACAATGGCCATAAGTTTCATTATGGTTTGGCAATCAAAATGCATTCATGTCCTAAATTTTACGGTCTTGCTAGCATAAGCTACTTCGTCTGTTCTTTTCTGTGAGAATGAATAGCAAAAACAAACAAAAAAATGTGAATTTCGTGTTTTGAGTATGGCACGAAAAATATTTTGATTCGTTGCAAATTTTACGGTGACGTTATTCAATGAGCTATTTTAGAAAAGTAATTTAACTTATGTAAAACGAATACTAACCCAATCTTCTATACGCTGTTGTGCGTTATCATTATTTTCATCCTGTTGCAGAGAATTAAGTTTCAATAATCTTTCCGAGATTCCTTCAGAATTATCCAGAATTTGATCTTCAATTTCTTTTATATGATGAGGAAGACAGTCGAAATGAAATTTATCACCGCACGTACAAATTAAATCATAAACTCCAGTGTTACAAAGACTGCAACAATTCTGCGAATCCGATAATGAATTTCTCACTGTTGATAAACTATTTGCTGTATTCATATTTTATCTAAAATAGAACTTTTTATGAAGCATCTCATGTGAATGATTGTTCCCCAATATTAAATTTTATCGATGAAAACAATGAAAAACGGTCAAGAAACAGAAAAATAAAGAAGTAAAATAGAACAAAGAACGAATTATTGAATAAGGAATAGAACTGGTTGATCCTCGTTTCATCTCATTCTAATTGAGTCATTATTCGTGCCATTCCTAATTTTACACTTCGTCCCTAATCTTATTTGAGTGCGTTCATTCTAGTGAGACCTTATGAAGAGCGACTATTGTCTATTCCTTATGCTCGTTAGTTGTTTTTGTGTCATTCATGATGTACTTGTATTTCTCAATCATGGTGAATGATGAAATTGCTCTTCACTTTATGTCTTGTTCATTCAATCTTCATGTCCATCCATATGATTAGTTGGTCTTCATATCTTATGTGTAATATTAGTATCCTCTTGAAGACAATGCGTTGTATGACTACAGTTCAATGATTATGTGGTCAGTACCTTGTATGATTTATAAGCGTGTCGCTGTCTGGTTTATGTCGAATGTTGACACAAAATTTGCCACGCACAAATGATAGTGTCGCAAGACGCAGTAATCGTATTGCCAATATCTTTGGTATCCATCCACATATATATTTACTTGGCGATTGAATTATTACGGGTTGAACACGTCTTTCAACAGCACAAAGTTGAAGAAACCTTGCTGTGTGTGCGGACACCAAAGAAAATAAGTGATGAAATTGATGTTCAGTGGGTCCAGTTGCTAGCACAGTATGAGCAAAGGAAAATATCTCATTTACAACCAACTTTAAACAATGGCAAAATTGCTAAAATATAGTTGATCGAGAAATGAAGAACAGATTAGACAGTAACTTAATTGAGATTTTGCGTATCTTTGATAATCAAGTGCTCTTAGTCTTTGCAGTAAACTTTTGATCGTCAGACAACGACGGGCGAGCTAGGTATGGATTGAAAACATGAAAGGGGCGAATTCTGAAACAGCTGTACTGAAATGAATTGAGGAGGAGACTATTTCGGAAGAAATAGGTTGTAAACCAATAACAAATCACTTTTTTGTGCTGTCGGAAGAAAAAGGAAGAAAGAAAATTGCATGCTTGTCTCAAAGATCAACATCGACGAAGGTTGAAGAAAAATTGCTGATAGGCATTTTTTATTTGAATATTTTTCAAAATCGAGGTCACTATAATACAGAAAAATAAATCGTATTAATGGTCAACAAACCTCTTTATATGGACTTTCTTGTCCAATGTATGAGTATCATGAGCATAGCAGTGCATTGAATTCAAAATAAACTGAGAAAACAAGGAATTTTCCAACTATTTATCCAAGTTGAATTCTCATGAAGTGACTTGTTTTTCGAATAGAATGACCAAATAGTATGGTACAATGCTTTTTATGATCGACGTCTTACTTTTATTGCTCTTTTTACATAAAAGAAGTGACTATTTTTCTCCTTCGCTTGGAAAAAACCAAAATATTTTCTTTTAAAAATGTGTTTGTGTGTGACTCTCTCCAATCACTGTACGTTTCTCTATATCACGTGACAACGAGAGAAACAAAAAAATGAAGTACTCACCATAATATTGGTTTGAAGATATTTACCCTTGAAATAATTGCTCAATTTTACAAATTGTATTTAAAACTTTTTATCTCATTGTAAACCAATATTAAAAGAGAAATTACGCATCATTACAATCGAAAATAGAAAAACAATAAGTTAGACTTAAGAAGCGATAAGCTGTCAGGAGAAAAGTAAATGATAAACTATTCTGACTATATATGCAAATGCATTTTAATAATGTCATGGTATAATTTAGTTGATGTAAATATTCTCGAAATTTGCTATGCTTTTCGTTCGATTGATAACCAACCTGTAATTTTGTTGTATTTTCAGTTCAGCTCAATCAATTTTAACCATTTTATTGTATTTTTCACTGAAAAATACTAATGAAAAACGTTAAAGTTTGGATTCCTATTCCTTCGAAGGGATTTTATTTAGCTTCTGTGCGAACTAATTTATCTCCAATAATCATTGAAGTATCTTTGCTGATTACTTACATTATTTTTAATGTCTGACTGTTATCAATCCAGTAGAAGTATGAAAGTACTTTAACTGACGAGCAATGGCAAAGACGAACGCAAAATATGTTGCTTTTTTTCTTCTTTTATATATTTGCAAACGTTTTGCTTTTCTTTTCTTTTACTATCGATTGCTTCATTAAAATAGCTTGATGTGAGGATGCTAGGTGAAAATAGCACATTCATTCAAAAGAAAAGCAGATAAAAAAATGATACCTGGGACGAACAGGAAAGTAAGTGAGTACACTTTCGATATCATCACCAATTAGCTGTTGAAAGTTTTCCAAGAATTCAAAGGAAGTTATTTTTCTAAATAAATAATTTCATATTTATACTTGTCATACTCTTTATTTAGCTGTTCGCGTAATTACTAGATCAATGGTAATTCTACCATAGAGAATCGAGTTTTCTTATTTTTGTGATCATTACTGATGGTCTTCGATTCAGATGTAATTTTTTTAATCTACTCTCCCTATGAATCACACGCTTTTTTTCTCGATTATACGCGTGATTCTTCCTATTTGACTGTGCCAGATTTCCAAATTAGAATTCATTTAAAGAAAAACTTTGAATTAATGTAATATTTCAATGTGATAGAGATTAAAATCTTAGGTAACTATAGGATATTGCGAAAGTATTGTTCTCTACAAAAATCTGATCTCGTACTTATACAACAATTATTTTTCACGAATGGACAGGACTAAAGCTGAACTTATCGAGAAAGCGTTTTGTTAAATGATGAAACCATTTGTATTTAGTTGATTTTAGTTTGCTTTTCTGTGAAAGAAAAAAGACAAAGTACGTTATACAAAGTGACAGTACCTAAGTGAGTCGAACACATTACTCTGCCAACGCCACTGGAATCGATACAAGAACGGTAATGTATGAGTACGGGTGTTTCTAAGAATAATTATAACTTCATCTACATGCTCCATTATAAGAGCCCATAATCATTGCCGCACAGACACACCAGTACGTTTGGTACTCAAACTGTACACGATACCGATTCGTGAACCAATGCCGCGCCATTTGGCATGAAATCTACTATATCAAAACAGTAGAAGAGCAGTCTGGATTACTTCGGCTAAATCATTAAAATATTTGACACATATCCACAAGATTTTGTGTTCGGATATTATTTGGCTCCATTAGTCATAGAATGAACTTGAACAAGTCTCTAAGGGTGGTTCTGTTTTGCATAGTCCATTTGATAACAAACCGACAACATGGTTGACATGCACTAAAAACATCCGTGGCTAATATATGGTTAGTTGGTGTGCATGGATAGTTTCAGTGCTTAAACGAGTCCTACTTCATACAATAGTCGAAAGGTGGGACATTCTTCTTCATAATAGTATCCTCGAAGTTCATTTGTTTCATCTTCAGAAAAGGCTGACAATTATTTTTTTTTATACAATAACATAAAAAATATCAAAGCTATCTCTAATGTAGCACACAAATCAGACGGTTAAACACAGAGCATATTGCTATGGTTTCCCTCATTAGCCATTGCCTTTTCTTTTCAGGTTGTCACAAGCTTCGTACCACTGAACGTGAAAGTAGTCACTATCAAGAACAAAATGACTGTGCCTAATAGTCCGATTGAACAAAAGAAGTGTTCAAACTATAAGGATACTTTGTAAGAAAAATTTTTCAATCGTCTTTGAAACTTTGCCCTCGGATTTTGAAAACTAGCTTTTTTTTCCTTCAATACTATCAAGTCCTTTGTGTTCTATTCTCACACTTTATTTCGATTTTTGACATGGTCTTTAAAAACAAAAGTGATTTTCTCTTCTATATTTATCTAATTATGAGCTAGCTATAAATATTGTGATTGTTGTTTAATTTTCTAAACCAAGTTAATTCTTCATAAACGATACTGTCATGATAATTAATATAAAAGAAAAATTGATGCAAATAAAGCTTGAAACATCTCCAGAAATATCCGTGAGAGTTTTCCTGTGCACATGCCATGATTTTGATTTCATTATAAACGTTTCACTATCAAGTAGTAATCATAGAAAAAATACAAAACTCCAAATCAAAAGCCATTAATAATAGTATAACTAATGAAATAATTCAGCTGTTGGATGAATTTAATGTCACGTGAGTTATTAGACTTGAATAAAAAAAATATTGAAAGGATCATAACCGATGTAGGCAAATTAATGATGAAAATTTATACTTCATGAATAGACCATATATTCACTTTACGTAATCTGCTAGTAGATATATCAAAATAAATTAATTCTCTTGAAGAGCGAAAAAAATGGAAACTCAATATTTAAATATAGTATATAACGTATTTACACGTTTGAAAGGAACTCTTGATACTGAAATAGCCAATGGAAATATAGCCATCAAATAATTAAAAGAATTAGAAATATGCAATATTAGATCTTGTAAATTAATTTTTTAATTGAATGTTAGTGAAAATATAAACTATAATGTATTATTCAATTTATTGATTGAAGAACGAATACTTATAATTGATTTCTACATAAGATAGTTTTAAAACTAATGATGGAAGATTTATAGCATTATAACCAAGGGGGAAAAGCAGACTTCTGTACTTCAGAATTACAGAAGTCTGCTTTTTCCCCCTTCATTATAACACATGTCAATGTTTGATGGTCGTTTATCAACTACAGCTCAACTACTTAGATCGTATGCAACATTTTGTACTAGTTGCTAGATTCTTTTCCCTCGTCGAATTAATAGATACAATGCTGATAAAAATGAGAATAGTAATTCTGCATTCAACGACTCTATATTTAGTTATAAGATTTTGTTTTTGAGTAGATTTGTCTTTTTCTGGTTAAACATCGTAAGAACTGATTTATAACTTGATAGAGTATGTGAAATTATATATTTCTATCTAATTCTATATTTTGATTAGAGAACATATCGAGATTTTTCGAAACATTAACCATGATCTTGTTTCTTTGAATAGGAATCTTTAATGTTGAAAGACATGCTACATACAAATACTGTCTTAATGAACACTACAAAGACTTTTATTGATGAATCATCAAACTGGTGAAGTATAAGATTTTCAGAATTGTGTTTTATTATAACTCATTAGTATCAACAGACATATTCTATTTCTGAAATAGACACATATGTTTTTTTTCGTGCATGTTGACTATCTATGCATTCGTATTTGTTCTCTTATTATCCTTCTTTTTTACATAATTTATTGTTCTATTGTTTTGATCAAAAACATGTCTATGCATCTTTGTTCATATGGAATAATCTATGAATCGTTTACTGCTATGACTTATTTTTATGAGAGTCTCGTTATTTATTAACGATAAGACCATAAGCACAAATAAGATATATACTAATATGCCAATACTATTGTCTAATTCAATACATAATAGTTAATTAATCTGGCCATAAATAAATTTACAGTAACAAATAGAATGATGAAAAAGCGTTCATTCGCGCATATATAGTTTTGTTTAGTACTTCTATTTTTTTCAACATTTAAAATCATACGAAAAGAAATTGAGAAAAAAAACGTCTTTAAAAAAAACAAAACAAAATGAAAATCTACAAGTGCACTGTTTACAACGTCAAAATAGGAAATACCATGTATTTGTTGTTCATTTACACTAACAATTTGTTTTTATCTACCTAATTTACGAAAATTTTATCAACTAGTATCTAATTCATATACTACGATAAGACATTCTTGATCTGTGCTGCTTGATCAGCATCTAACAGGATCACAAAATATCTGTTAAGATCTGCAATGAGAAATGAATTAATCCCCCCTCCTCATGAGTCGATTTTCGTCAAAGAAAGTCCAAATCGGCTGAAATTTTCCGGATATGTTAGGACTGGAGCGGCTAGCCTACGATAAAAATTTCAGCCCGAAATATGCAAGTTTAAGGAATTTATAAAGTGAACACTGGTTCAAAATGACCCATTTTCCATCTTGGTTAGTTTGCCTTCAACTATGTTTTTTCGAAAATTGTTTTTACCATTCAATAGAGCATGGAAAGACGCAGGGCATCTCGTGCTCTGATTTTTGAAAAAGCTTTTTTTATGTCCAAAACTGTTTCCACAACTCAAAGTCCTTGAAAAAAGGCCAAAAAACTGCAAGTGAATTTTGTAGGCGATCTTTTTTGGACATCAAAAAAAAGCTTTTTCAAAAATCGGAGCACGTGATGCCCTGCGTCTTTGCATGCTCTATCGAATGGCAAAAATTAATTTCCGAAAAAACATAGTTGAAGGCAAAATAACTAGGATGGAATATGGAAAAACATGATTTTGAGAGAAAGAAAAACATTTCGAAAATGTTTTGCTGTTTTTTTAAATTTTCTGCAATTTTCACGCAGTTTTTGAGGAAACTGACCTAACTTGTCCGACGTAACTTTTAATTCTGCACACACTGAGCGCTTAATTCATTGTTAATTAATTAATTAATCAATCAGTAGTTAGAGATCAAAGACCTAATTTTTTTTTAAAAATCGTTTTTGACATAGAGGATCTCTCAAAGATCACTAAAAATTTCGGTGAAAAAATGGTCTTTGGAAAAAAAACGAGAGTGATTCTGAAAGAGCAGAACATGGACTATCACCTTATGGTGTTATCTTAATTTTCATTTTCTTGACGAAAATCGACTTTTTTTGAGGGGGAGGGGGCCTTAATTTGATAGTAATCAATCAATGAATATGTTAGAGAATAGTTATCTCATTAATTAAATATTTATAAATAATGCATTAAAAAAGTGTTTTTCATCAGTGATTTAATTCAAGTTCAATTTTACCAAGAATATCGTCTCCGAGCGACGAGAATGACGTATTTAATTAGAGAACGTCAATGAAGCTGATTTCAAGAGCATCTTTTGTAAAAATGAACACTTTCTCGTTCTAACATAAGATACTAAGAATGCGTTGTTCTCATCGAAATTTAAATCTTGTAGTTGCTATTTTAGTTTCGAGAAAAAGAAAATCACATATGACGCCATTTGTAACATATTATGCTTCAACATGCTTCTTATTTATGTAGAGCAAAGTACTAGCGCATATCCCACGCTATTTATGAGTTGACATTTTTAGGAGAGAAAATTGGGCGTCACAAGTCTAGTCTTTTATTTTCGTTCATAACTCAGTTTAGAAATTTGCGTTGAAGATCGGTGAATAAATGAATGAATCTCACTTGACTAAATCACAATGGCATGAGTTTGATTAAACTATATAGATTGAACGAAGAAAGTTCGACATGATTTATTTGGTTGACGTCGTGTTAAAATGTGCTTTTACAACCACTGAACAAATATTCGAAGCTTAACTTTTCCCTTGGTCTCGTAGTTCAGCAAAAAGCTTTATCAAATTTTACATAAAAAGAACAATGGAAATAGCTGCTGACGACATGCTAATCAGATTCATTCAATTGTATGGAATTAATATTGACAGCTACAATATGGATGCATAATATAAAGTATCATTTTTGCCACGTCACTTCACTAATTAGTGCTCATTTAGTTCTATCCACAGATTGCTCACATATCGAACAAGTGTACAGTGTAACTAGTGATGATCTGAATTTTAACAAATTTTTACTCAAGAAAAATCATTGTGAGAAGCTTCTCTTGTAGTCACAGGTAGAGACCGACAGGATGCAGATAACCTGCCATACCCTGACTGGGGAGGTTACAGTGTAACCATTGAATCTGCAACTAATATGATGCAATAGATGCAGTCGGCTTCTTTCCATAATTATTTGATAAGACAAGACTACAAATGATAGTGAATTTAAAATCAAGTTAGATTGATCGCAAATGCATGCAATAGAAATAATAGATATGTGCTTTAGCAGTATATTCTTTGTCTTTATGAATATCTACAATTAATTCTATTGTACATATATTATTTTTCTGATTTTGAACTTTATTATTTCTATTCTTTTGTCCATTATTATAATTAATTTATCTTCGGGAAGGATAAAGATCTGTTTCAGTATCGATAGCATGCTCTATCATATATTCTTAAGACGCTCATTATGGAATGAATAATACATCAGAGCATGTTTTTAGCTCATCAGGTCGAATATCAGAAAAAAGAAGACAAGTTTTAAATTCCGATATTGTTGATGATATTTTAATGAATAGAAATTTTCGACATGAATGATGTCTTGTTTTTGTCTTTGTAAATTGAAACAAATTGGATAAAATGATGTAGTATACTCATGTGAAAGTTTGAATTGTTCTCAACTATCAAAAACTGCAGGGCATGGCAGATAAATGATTGTCAAAGTCTTGGAAAATGCAGCTCTCTATGAACAGGAACATGACGAATACCATTGAGTCAATTTTATATTCACTAATTAAAGAGTGTAGGTGATTTTTTTGAAAGACACAAACATTTCCCTTTTCACTTACACCTATGAAATATTTCGGAAAAGTTCTTTCAAAAAAAAAGAGAGTTTTCCTAATATTCCGAGATCTACAGAGTATACAGAACAAACCTTTTTTATATGCTGATGAAAACCCATAAAAACATTCTCACGTTCTCAAATTAGGCCGGTACCCTTGATAATACAATACATCCTACACGAGTCGATGATTGCATATGACACTATTGATAAAAAGAATTTTTATGAATTTAAAGCAGATTTGAAGTGTTTATTCTATTCTAAATATAAATTTTCAATACTGTATGGCTTTACCTGTTATTTTTTTTTACACTCGAACTTGTTGTGACAGCAAAAGAACTAGTAGAGGATGTTTCATGTTATTCAATCATTTTTCCAAATGTTATGGCTGTTGATGTAATCGAAATAATTCATTAAGAATAGTAAGAAATTCCGCACGGTAATTAGGTCATGCGCGCTAAATGAGTCAATTCCAGATCCAATGACGCCAATAGATTTAGAATCTGATAAATCCCGATTGTAGGATATGGAGAAAAGTGGAAGAATTATCTCGAATTTTTCCAAGTATCTATTTCTAATGAACTAGGAGATTTTTTCAAATGACTAAAGTACGATTGGACCAGTTTTTTTTGAACATAGAATCAGCAGTCAATGTTATTGAAGTAAAAAGGTCTAGTTTTGTTCATTTCTATCTTGCTAAATATGATTTTTCTTGACTGAATGTTTTTTTAAGTTACGATAAAGTTTAACACCAGAAAGATTATAAGAAAAAAAGAAAGAATACCGTTGCATCATTCGAGAAAAAACCAGAACATCAAAAGAAATAGTGATACATATATAAATGCATGCCAAATAAAGTTCATAGAAATGTAGCACTTTTGACTGTTTATTCGATTGTTGTTATCAAATATATTGTGTTGAATAAATCTAATAGGGAAGACGATGAGAGATTTCGTGCTTGTTTTATCATCAATATAGAAACGATCCGTGCATTTAACAACAATTAAAACGAACACTATCTGGTAATTGTTGTTGAAGATCGTTAACAATATGTGTTAGATTTTCAAGTAAATTAGAATAGTGTTTGTATAATTGTTCTTCGTTTGATGAATTATTTTTCGAGTTTAAAAACGGTAAATTACTCTCAATGTATTGCGTTATACTATCATCAATAACAACAAAATCATCAAGAATAAGAATGGTATTGATTAATTTTTTACATCGTTCCATTAAATCTCTTAATTTATTCGCTTTGTTCGGAATTAAGTTTTGCTTATCTAAAAAAAGAAGAAAATTATCGTTTTCTTGAAGTCAAACCGTGTCGCTTTTTTTGATTTATACCAGTAACGATCGATGTTTTCAAACCGATTGGTGTTAATGAAACATTACTATTTTGTTGCGATATTGCACCGAGACGCATTTTTTGTACTAATTGATCTAGTTCATTTTCAATGGATGTCAATTCTAATGTGCATTCAGTTATTTGATCAGTACGTAACATATTGCACAAAAGATTCCTACTTCAAAATAAGGATAAAAAGTAAATTTTTTCATTAAAACCGGGAAAACTGATTTTTATTATCCTATGATGCCATGTATGAATTTCTACAATTCTATTCCGATGTAGTTCATGTGTAGATGGAGGATACGAAGGAAATAGTGGCATGCAAAATATAGTATGTAATGCTAATATAGTAGTTGACCTATGTAGTCGAATCATACTAGACAATCTCACATTCTCTCATGTCCGACAGACGTAGACGACGAATCGACTTGTATAGTAAAATTGTGTGAGGTTTTGTAAGTGTGTTTTTTTTTTGAAAAACAACTTATTGCATCATATGACTATAATAGATTTGCAATTATCAAATGTGAACTTAAGCCAATGATTAAATATTTAGAGAACTACCTTAACTGCAGACATATACTCAATTTGTATATTACTTAGCGAGCAATTTTTCATCCTATATACAAATTGCGTGTCGGAAAGTATTGGTTAGGCTCTTGTAGTAGTTTTGTTTTCCATTGCTTTGGTATTCACTGATGTGTTCACTTTTTCTACGTGTTAAAGTGTTTAGAGAAATGACAACCTGGAAAGAATATACTTTATATGACAATCTAAAGTAGTCGCGTTCTTTCTAAATCTGCTCTGATAGATACTAACAGTGAGATTGTTTCGATTCATGCAAACTTTATAATGTCAATTTTTTGAATATTTCATTATGATTTTTAATTCATATCTCAAAATTGTAAATCTTTCAATTTAGTTCTATATTAATAATATTTAAATACCGGCGAGCTAATAATTCATCGTATCGTTCAACATCCGTTTGTTTGGAAGATGGAACAGACGTGAATTCTGTTACTACAGTTGACGGTGATTTGTAGCAATCCTTAACATAACGTGGAAATTTACTTTAATGAATAAAACAATAAATGAAAAGAAACATACATAGACATTATTCCAAAATTGTGGTTCATTCGATGCATTGATCTGTTGAGATATGGCTTCAATAAGAACACGATTTTTACTTTGATCAATTCGTTCAATATAATTCATCACTGATTTTAAATTAAAAAGAAATAATAAATCTTGATGAATATGAAGACAATCATTTGGATTCATTTGTTTGAGAATATCAAATACTGTATAATATTCAGGTGTTTTTTGTAAACAAGTACGTGATAATAACTTAAAAAACAAGGATTTAGATAAATTTTTCATTTCATATTCAAATCAATCTGTCTTACACTTTCAGATAAAATATCCGATTCCGAAACATGTAATAAACGTGCCAAATTGAAACATGGTATATAAGGTTTATTATCATCAAAACGAATAAGATAAAATAAATTGTGTTCATCGATTTGAACCAGTTTATATTGATGTTTCATACTTGTAGCATGATTGAATGTTTCAGAAGGAGTATTTTCTTGTAAAATAAAATTAGAATTAACTCTGTTGATGTCTGGTGAAGGTGGATCTGAATCAGGCAATGGACATTGTGCTGCATCATTCAATAAATCTAATTTCAATTCAACAGGTTTTGGTATATTTTGGCTTAAAGAAAAAAAAAACTTGTAAAATTAAAAAGAAATAATCATCTGAAGAACGTACTGTTTCTGTTCATAATCATGTGGTGGTGGAGAGTGAACTGGAAGCGAGGATAGTGGAACCTAGAATATTATCAAAACATAATCATGAAAAAACATATCAAAGCTCAATGATTTAAATTCAAAATAATTATTTTTATCGATAAAACATAGAGAGAGCTACATATCAATCCAAGTCTGAAGATTTCCCTAGAACAGTACCTGTCTTTCTCTTGTAGTCTTAAACATGTATGAGTTAGTATTACGCGATTTTTTTCTCCTTCTATTCTCCACTTCTAGATCTATGAATAATAAATGAAAGAAATGATACTTTAAAAAAAGTAGTAGTCAACAAAGAACTAAATACACTAAAAATTCAATTACATTCTTGCCTACTGAAACAGGTTATACGACAAGTACCATTTAAGTACATATATTCAATTATTTGAATTAGACTATATCAATTTATTTATCTTGTGACATATCTATTGACAGAAACACACACAATACTCTAGCAGTCGTCATCTTGAGTGTTGACGACTTAATAATAAAGTCCGATGTCTTTAGCATGTAATAGCAAGTCTACCAAAGCTCTTGTCAAATACTAAACGACACATTATAATTATTCGTTTTTATTTGATTGCAAAATCTTCAAAACCTTAAACAGCTTTTATATTTTCACAAGAGAAAATCGACTGTCGAATGTAAGAGTAACTAACCACAGTCTTATAATTAGACAAAGTCACATTTTATAGTCTATGTGACGATTTAAACATGTTCGATCAATACTGAAATCTTAATTGTGCTGTTCTATGTAAATGCTTTTGTCCATTCAATGGTACAATATATTCTTTTCGATTATTTATATTCTATAAGTAGCACAACTTACACAATATTGAGTTTGGATAATCTACTTCTCGATTGTATTAATATTTTTCTCAAGTTAGAATAAAAGTTACGAATCGACACAATAAAATTTCATATACGGTTCAGATAGACATGTCTTCATCTACTGAAAATCTATATTTCAAAAGCAAATTCACATATTTGCATGATACAAGAATTAGAAATCTTAAACGGATATATAAAAATTTTCGAATACGATCAATATTGAAGTCGTTAAAAATAATTATCTCAATATCAATAGTCACTGCTCGATTTTCTCTAATTTATCTCAACATGAAAATATATATTGAAACAGAAATGTTTCTTTCGATCTTATTTTTCCTAGAAGTATATATTCAAATACATTCTATATTCAATTAGAAAATAATACAAATATTAGAGAAAATTTCGTACTGCAAGTTTAAGTTGAACAATAATATCATTTAAACATTGTTCATCGGCATCGACAATTTTGATTGTTAATAATCCATCCATGTATCCAGTTGGTTGAATAAAAAAAGGTCCATCTTTACACAATGTAAAAAGTTCATTATATGTATCCGGTAATAAATTATTATCATCTGGTATAAAACTAATATTATCTAATCGACATGCAATAGCCATGCACGGTAATTCAGCAAAATGTTTAAGTAAATATTTAAATACTTGTTCATCTTTATCGACTTCTTTTGTTGTACCATAATCAACAAACACAATAACACATTTATATAAATCACTTTCTTTTATAAATGCTCGATGATAAACACCATCGTATGTTGTAACACATGATAAACCTGTTTCAACATTATTTATAATTAAAGAATTGGACACTGAACTTGAATAATATGAACTAAGATAAAAGAAAAGAAAGCATTTCATTCATTTTCAAAAGAATAGTAGACGTAAAGAATTAAGGTTGTTCTTTTACTGAAGTTCTTCCATTAATGTTTCAATATGCTCTTGATAACGAACAGGTTGTATGTGAAGGCAATGCTCCTTTTGATCAATATCAGAAATAAAACCTTGAAATCTTGGATCATTTATGTATGAAAATAGATTATTTGCATAACGAAAGATTTTTGAAACAATGCCAGAATTTGTTATTTGTTTTAATAATTCAGACTGTGTCTTTTAAAAATAAACAACAACGATAGATTCTTCATTGAAACGTAGAATACTTTCTATTTACTTGTGCAACTTGTTTAGGATCTTTAAGTGTAATAATATGATCACATGAGCCATTCTCTTCATCGTGACGTGAAATAGTTGCAAATTCATCGACCATATCTTGAAGTAATAGAATATTAGCGAGTTTTAATTCATTCAAAAGATGTTTGCCAAATTTTTTCTTAAACGAACAAAATACGAATACGGAAATAAATAAAAATGAACATAAGAAAATGTTTTAAATCACTTGATAAAGTTCGTCGAGAATTAAGAGTCGAACACCATGAGAATATTCAGCTAAAAGCTATTTAGAAACAAAGAAAAAAAATAAAATTCTATATAGTTTCTTTTATTATCTGTCAATTTAATCTCATCTTACCATTCGAAGATTATTAAGAACCTCTTCTTCTTTGTCATCATCTTCTTCGTCGTACTGTTCTTCATCTTCATTTAATGCATAGTCAGATAATTGATATTCTAAAAATAAGAAAATCGATATACGTGTAAAGTCAAACAAAAGAAAAGAAATGAACTAACGAGAATCGGATGAATATTGATATTCATTCTGAAATCCATTCGTATCATTGCTACGATTATTATTGACACTACTAACAACAGTAATTTGTAATGTTGCTGAATTATTTATTACACGTCGATCGTCAATAAGATTTGCATTCGTTGATTGCCGTATTTCATAAGACGATGCTCGACATTGTGCCGGACCAGCGACATACGAGCGAGTTTGTATTTCTTGTTGTTTAGCAGATCGAGATTGTGAAGAAGTCTAAACAATAATTGTTATTGTATGTTTCGAAGTATTTTATGAATTACGATATAAATGCAAACACGAAATGTAATCATTAAAGTTAAAAATTCTTCCTCTACGTTTTCATTCGTGCTTGCAAACCTTCGACACTAGACACTTGATGATCATTATCGACGAGGGCAAAAATGTCTCTGGAATTCAAAGTTAAATGGAACTAAACTGAGCTAGTCAAGTGTTTAAAGATTTTGGTCAATTCTCTATACTTGTTATTGACAATGAGAACCTTCGATGTCTAGTAATAACCATCCAGAATACTCAAACTTATCTTCCTCTTTTCTTTTATCATTTAAAGTCAAGAACACACCGTACGAAAACAGGTCGATCAGATCAGAACCTGCATCTGCATGACAACAACTAGAATACAACCTGATCGGATATTAAATGTATTGCAGAATAGTCAGAAACGCTGACAGATGTTATTGATATGTGATCAAAAGTTACTTATCAACCAGATATGTGCCCCGTATTTTGAACTACTCGTTTTTTGAATTTCAGAAGGATTATGTAAAAGAATAAGGTCAATATATATAGGAAATATGAATAATAGTTCTTACATTCGGTTTATTTCTAGAATTTTGATTTGTTTGTCCGCTTGTCGAACGAGATGGCGCAATTGATCGTTCTGAACGATTATTACTTGAAGATATTCGACCATTGAATGTACCACGATTATTACATATGAATCGATTGTTATAGAAATTAGAAGAATTTTGTGAAAACCGTGCGCCACGATTATCACGTCCAATATTTTGGTTCTTTCCTCTACCTCGTGCTTGACTGTGGCCACCTCGACCACGTCGTCGAGATTTATTTGAACGTTGTCCTTTGACCATAGACAAAATATGTTTTGTATTTTCTTCTTCAACAGCTACAATCTTTACAGCATTATTTACTTGTTGAAAACGACAAACATCAGGCCACGAACGTAGTAGAGCTATCAATGACGAATAGCCTAAATCTCTATATGGAAGTTCTTTATTGGAATTATATAAACGATAATCATTGAGTAGCTCATATTCACTAAGTCCGTTCTTGGCTGAAACAAGTAATGATAGAATTTCTTGTTTAATTATACCAATATCTATTTCTGACATGTCAGTTTAATTCTAAAATATAAATAGTTTTAGAAAAATGATATTTTTTATTCAATGAAAAAATGGTTTAGAGAAATTTTTCAATAAGAATTGTTGGTTTCGTGACTGCAATTAGATATTTGAAACATTAATTACATTCATTATCGTCTTCGTGTTGCTACTAATGAATCCATGTTGATATATCATTAGCGCGAAAATGAATGAAATCACAGAAATGTTTTGAACGCGTGCGTGCAACGTTCTCTTCAGCCATTGGTTAATGATAACTGGTGTGTATATTTTACAAGAATACAAATCAAATGAAATATTTGAAATTTCATCTTTAAGCTCTTTTGAATCTTCTTACTTCTCGATATTAATAGAAGGACGAATATGCATGAAATTCAAATAATAAAAACGCACCATGCAAACACATACTCCAAGAATATTTGAAAACAATAGTTAAAGATGTTCATTACATTAGTTGTGTAGATAAAGCAACTGTTTTCTGAATAAATTAATCTACAGTCAGAAAACCATTCATATTATCGATCGCTTTCAGGTTATTTTCAATAGAAACTTTAAAATTGTAATTATACTATGTCGAACTTCTATTTTGACCCTAACGAATTTCGAAAGATTGAGCGTGAAAATGCTTTTTGTTCTATTGACAAGCATATATTTGTCTCTTGAACACTAAGTTATTATTCAGTTGTCAAACTTTTATGAATTTTCAAGCACTCAAAAGATAACTAACAATGTCAGATTATGAATGAATAAAACTAATTCACCATTTCACTGAGATATTTTTTGATTTCGTCAAAGTTCAGTTCTGACGATCAATGAATGACTTCAATACCTAATTTTAGAGGCAAGAAAAGAAATGCAATTATGCCAATCGATTTTTTTAATGGTAATCGTATATAAAAATTAAATGATTCACCAAAATGAGCGAAATCAATTGCTTTTGGTCTCGATCAACCTTGATTTCGTGCTTTTCAATCCTAAACATACGTTATTGAAATGTTCTCGTAACGATGAAAAACTCAAGATATGTCTCGCGATCTGATGATTGATAGTGTTGTTCGCTCGATTAATTCATTAATCTTCATATTAGGTTTGTACGCATTACTTTTCACTTATGAGAAGCATGTCTCATGGCTAGCTTAGGATTCTTATCACTCAACCATATCGAACGAAATCATCAATTAACAGTTTCTGTTAACTATCGATCTGTTTCTGCAAAGTTACCTAGAACAAATGAATCAATTGCGAATATCATAAAACTGATTCTTCGATTCATTTGTCTATGCTCAATGTACTTCTTTTTCAGTAGTCTACGAAACTGCTAAATATGTATATATATATATATTGAACAACTAATCATGAAATTCAAACATATAGACGAAAACGTAAAACAATATTATTTTTCATAAAGCTTCTTTTTTTTTCAAAATATTTAGCATACTCAAATATAAACAAACACACACGTGTTAGTTGTATTAATACTTTTTTTTTTTTATAATGATCAAAAACGAAAAAAACGCGTGAAAAAGAAGGAACACAGAACGGCAAGAGAATCATGTTTTTGCTTTCTATATATGTACATTTTGTTCTTTTGTTTTTGTATCTATACATAATTTCAAAATAGATATAATCACAGTTCGTTAAGGGCACTAAAAAAAGAACGACGGCGTAAGATTGAAAATACTATCAATATGTAATAGCGATTAAATCAGTTCGTTGCAGACAATGTCTTATCATAGGTTGAAAATGTTGGATTATATCTATGCAATCATTGTATGCTTGTATACGCTTTTCCAATGAAGTATTTCTTTCAATTAAATTCTGCGAAATAATTCGTGCATCATTAATTAAACTTCGATTAAAGTCATCGAGCGTTTCAGATTCAAGAATGAAATAGTCTATGACATTTTTTGTTATACGATGTAAATCTTCGAAACGTTCTTCGATATCATCATCGCTAATATCATGCAATATTTCAATGGACATTAATTGATGATCAAAACAGACATTTAATGAAAAATGTCGATCGAACGGACGTGCTATACGATAAAGTGTTTCACGCATTTTATTACTTGATAATTTTGATTTTTTTATTGATGGTGGTCGATCCTTCACATGATTATTCGTATTTGATGAAAGTATATCTTCCATTAAATGTAACTCTTTATTTGTAGTCTCTAATTCTTGTTCAATATCTTGAATTTCATTTTGAGATCTGAATGATGAAAATATTTGATCTCTAAAATAATAGTTGGATATTTTTGTGTTAAAAAAATATAAAACAAAGAAGAATGTTTAAATTATTCTATTACCTAGTAAAGTTTAACAAGTTTTTTCGTTGATTTAAATATTCTTGATCAGTTTGAATATCATCCTTGGCTATATAATTGCTCTAAATAATGATTCAAATAAGAAGAATTAAATACTTATCATAAATTAAATGTTCTATTCATTTTTGGATGAAACGAAATCGGACATTTATTCATCTCAGATTAAATGTCTTCTGTTTCATTCTTTAGATTTGCTTCAACTATTATACTAAAAATTCATCCAGTTTAGTATGCAACCGGAAACTGAAAGAGTTCAATTGAATCTTCAGATTTCTTGAACAACGAAATTCTTGTCCTAGTTCTTTTGATTTGTCGACGTGCATTCTGAACAAATGTGTCGAATGATTATGGTTCTCTGAGTCCTAATATTCAAACTGTGACTTTACTTGAAACTAAACCACTGACCTACAGTCTTCTAAACCAAATGGCATTTAATTCAAAAAGTAGAGCACAACCAATTCATATAGTCGTCAATTGATGACGATTCATTGGTCTTATTACTTTGATTTTTTCATGACTTCTTTCCGTTACTGACAAATGAAACTTGCACTTCCTTTACTCTATTACCACTAGAGCACTTCAATGTGATATGACTCTGAGCTACAGCGACCTCTCTGCATTCTAATATATGATTTTCATATCAATATATGTGCTATAACTATACGGCTTTTATCGGTATGAAATCTTCATCGAAAATGTAACACTGCTCTCTATTTATGACCAAAATACACAACTGAACCGTTCACATTTTAATTCTTTTCTTCTTAGTCGTTTTCGTTTTTGCAAATACTTCTTGAGACAATATGAAGATGTTCATGTCGATCTAGTGTTACTCGAATCAATCTTATAGAAGAATAGCGCTTTTTTGGATAGACAGGCAAAAGAAAAGTTATTTTTATCGTAGATTATATATCATATAAATTATTTTCTATTTCAATTTCATTCTAGAAAAACCATCTTGTGCAATTGAACTCTGTAAAAGTATGAATATTTGAGAAAGATAAACTGAAAGAGACAAAGAACAATTAGTATGTTCGTTTGATTTTTGAATGAAATGTTGAACATGATAATGACCTATTTAATAATCTTGATGAATGAAATAGATTACTAAATATATTATTAGATGACACTCAAAGCATCATAATACTGTGTCCGAGTCAATAAGATGCATGACATTCTCATGTCTTAAAAATGAAATTTGTATCTTTAAAAAACATTGCCTATCTATAGTCATTCTTACGGAATTATACACTAATAGAATAAGATAAACCGAAATATGCATCCATATTTATTACAGTCTGTCATAAACATAGTTTATGATTGAAACATGCTAAAATTGAGTTCGAAAAAATTGTCAATCTCGTTGCAATAAAATGTACGAACACGTACTAAGTTGTTACTCTATTGTTGATTCAATTATTATTAACTTCAGCTAACAAAAAAAGTACACAAGGAACTTTCTTCTTTTTTTGCAACTGCTTATAATCTGTAAATCCTAATAAGATTTTACAAATAAGTCATAAAGAGTTCAAAGAAATAGGACTTGTCTAAGATCTGTGTTAGTTAAGAATAATTAATGATGAAAATTTAATGTCTAGTTATTCTCTCTTGTAACACTGCAATAGAATGATCGTACCTTTCCGATGCATACGAACAAC
Source organism: Rotaria macrura (assembly GCA_900239685.1). NCBI lineage: Eukaryota > Metazoa > Rotifera > Eurotatoria > Philodinida > Philodinidae > Rotaria > Rotaria macrura. The sequence continues at coordinate 23,862 of OENT01001039.1, read as the reverse complement.
ATATCAATGACATATTCGTGTCACCATCGTATAGCAAAATAGAAAGAATGAAACAAGCTGACGTATTCATAGTAAACTATTCTGAGTAACATGTACTACGTCTTCTTCAAAAGTCAGTTTTTTTTGTCGTTTTCAGGAATTGAACGACGATACTCATATCAAATGCATCCTAGAAGTATAACATTTCTAAAGTAACAATCTGAGATTCTGAAGTCTTTCCGAATATTTACGATACATCAGGCTTTAGACGCTGTGTCTAATTAATACCAACTAAATATATATATATATTGATGAACTAACAAGGAAGACTTTTCCGTACATCGATATTTCACATTGTAAATTTCCTATAAAAATATCTCCATTTGAAAATTTCATTTAACCAACCTTTCTCTCATTCCAATATCCAATTCTTTCAAAATTATCATATTCTTGTGCGAATGCATCAATAACATCACCTTCGATAAAATTAATTTTACATAAATGATCTTTAATTGAACTAAGATCATAGAGTTTTATTGTCATGTTATCACTATTTTGATTAAGATGTGGACATGAATGGGATTCCTCTAGGGAACATAAATCATCAAATAATTTTCTATGGGATTCTAATAAAGGAACCTCAGTTTCTCGGATAATATTCTAAACAAAGAAAAAACGAATAAATTTGTAATCGAAAAAGAGGATATTAATACAATATTTTACCAATCTTGAAATATATTCTTCCTTCTTATTTAGTAATCGAGCTACTTCAAAACATGGTAAACATGGTCTTTTTGTAAATGGATGTTTAACAAAATGATAAGCATGTTCAATTGAAATAATAAAATACTTCAAATTATTTTCTTCAACACTAAAATTCATATTATTACTATCTTGTCCTAAGAATCGCGAATCTATGTAACTACTATCCGTAGTTAATTGATTGCTTGGTAATGTTTGTCTGAAAGTCAATAAAATTAAATCAAGGAAAGAAAAAATAAACCTTAATTCATTCTACGTACAATGCAGAGGATATTGGTTGAAACTGAAAACAAAAAGTAATTTTACATAAAAATTTCTCAAGTTTTTGTTCTCTCTTTGTCTTACATTTACATCTATTGAATTATCACATTGAATGGCAAAACCTTCTTCTATAAGTAATTGATTGATTGATATTTGTTCGAGCCATATATAAATACAATAAATTGAATTCATATAACCAGTGATTTCAACCAAGAAACTTCTTCCATGAATACGATTTATAATGAACTGACAAGAATCATTATGCCATTGAATCCATGTTGGGGGATAGCAAATATTAGCTAGACGACAATAATATACCTCAGACGGTAATGACGAGAAGTTCTTATGGAGAAATTTTAAATTCGTCGAATTCATCTGATGTTTTATGTCAGTGATTATTCTGCCAAAATCAATAAGAAAAATTTTTAATATTTTGATATCTGCATTAGCTATTGGATCTATGTGGATTATAGCTGAACGATAATATAGTCCGTCATTATGGTAATAAACACAGGATAAATCTATTTGAATTTGTTCAAATGGGATTACGTAGATCGATTCATTGGATCTTTGATCATAGTGAGCTCTAGAAATTTGAAAACGATCACAACAGACAATAGATCAATGTAAAAAAACGATGGTAAACTCTATTCAACCAAGATATGTTCATTATTTAAAGGATACATGTGTTGATGATTTAAAAAAGACGATTGAATGATTTTAACTAAATTAAGTTTGAATGAAATAAGAAACATCAAAGAAAACTGAATTTGAGAATATGCTCTTATACAGAATAATGAATATTTAAGCATGGCTTCATCAGCAAAAATATTTGATGTGATATGTCCAACATATGACATCTAACTAGTCTAATAATTTAGTCTAGTTCGAATAATTTGATTCATGCATAGCATGAATTCAAAATATATTCTCGTACAACTTTATCTGGGAATACGTTACTATGAAATATTGATAAGAAAATTAGAAATAAATGTGAAAACTTCGGACTTAAGTCCAAGAGTTATGTGTACTTCAAAACGTGAACGAGACAAATCAGTCACTCTAGAATGTGTGCACTGGTAAACCTTTTTGGGAATCCCCAAAACTAGTGGTCATCTGAGACATATCTAGGCATTTGGTTTCTGGATGCAGCTTTTCTGCATTTTTGAGACCTTTTCCGGCGATGTTTTGTTAGAAAGCTACGATTTTGTTCAAAACTAATATCAGATTCGGAATCAACGTTAAAAATTGAGTCGATTTATATACGTTGTGGATAATTCAGAGAAAAAAGGTTTTTTGAAAAAATCCCTGTACACCCCGTCAGGGATTGTTTGGTCAATCATGACAATTTTTTCGATAACTCAACCATTTCTTGTCGGATCCTTCTCATCTTCGAACTCGACCGAGATATTCATCAGATAATTCTGTGTACAAAATTTCAGCTCAATCGAATGTATTTGTAAATAGTTATCGAGTAAACGGACGGACGAACAGACTGACCGATTCTAGAGTGTACTCACTTTTTGAGTACACAAAAAATGATAATCAAGACAATCTACACTGGTTGTAATATCTTGTTGTTCTTATTTTAATAGATAGCCACAAAGAATCATGTCAACACGTGTTGATTGAAGATCAGTTTTGACAGTTCACATGGATTTGCAATAGAGAAATCGATCTAGTAAACATTTCTACGATGTTCATCGTCGATATTTTATAATTATTATGATTTGTTTTTATTCAACATGAAAATTTAATAAAAAGGATACGAATGAATTCAATCAAAGAAATTTTCGACTGAACGAGTCGACTAATATCTAGTGACCGAGAAAAAGGAATTGAATGAAAAGCGTTTAATTCCAATGGTAATGAAGAACATCTACAATCTCTGATATGTCGTAGTTTGGAACATACTTCCACAGAATGATCAAGAATACCACGAATCTGCGAGTAGGTATATACCTAGTAGATCTAAAGGTGAACACTTATTCGATCATTCATTTTGCGACACATAATCCATAGTCGATATCCTATTAATTATTTTCGTGCACATCGAAGTTCATAGTGAGCGAAATCAATTCGAATCTTGTGTTATCTTATAATATAACGTATTTACTGAACTCAAATGTATCTTAGATATAGACAACATAAGTTTGATAACATTCAAATTGTTTATATTGGAAAGTTGTTGAACTCGAGTGTTTGTATTTGATCTTGACTATAGGGATACTTCGGTGGTTAATTAAATCAAGAGATTCTGCGGCAAACGAACATATTTTAGATTGATTTATCTATCGATGTTTAAATTCTAGTTTAGAATACTTGGAAGATCTCTTACAAACTCAAAGAAAAACGTAGGCATCAATTGAAATACTTGGCACTGCTCAAACTTGTGAAAGTTATTGCCAACATCGACTGGGAGTTTAATTTCGATGTGTGCCAACTTTGGTGCAGCTATTTGAATGCAGCATAGCTAGTTTGATTTTTTCTTCGGTTTTTAGTTTCGCAACGTTTCTTAAAACACTTCACTATTTATTTAAGACGAGAGGTCCACACATATCTTGACGAATAGCTGTTCAATACGATGCACTATTTAGTGATTAGCAACAATATTAAATAAAAAACAATTGAAATACAGAGGACGCGATTTTTGTCAGGTTACCTACTGTCTTCGAGTAGAAGGTGACAGAGCTGGGAAAGATGAGCGTTTTAAATTATCTTGGTGAAAAAATAATGTTTCCTTTATAATTTGACATACATTTCATGAAAATAGTGAAATGTTTTAGACTTTGAAAAATTATTGTTAAGTACTACCTTTATATATATATATGACAAAACACAATGGAAAATGTTTCTTTCATGAAGATGGTTTCAATTATTCGTCTCATTACTCGAAGGCAATAAGTTAACACATAAAAAATCGTTTATCCTTATTTTAATAGCAAAGAATATTTATTTAATACTCTTAGCATATCATTAAATAGTGCTTCGTTGTGAACGATGATTCATCAACGTATCTGCATACCTTCGATCTTAAATAAATAGTGAAGAAGTATTTGAACAGCTATGCTATATTCAAATAGCTATGAAAACTTAATTAAATAGTTGAATGTTTATTTAAAATATTATCCGTTCTGAACAACAACGGTCAACTTAATGTAATTCAATATAAACTCATTCGAATAAGAAGGTGTCAAACGTATTATACTACGTACAAAACTTTGATGAAAATGTTAATGCAAATGAAAAGTACTTACTGCATTTGCTCCATCATTTGTTCACGCTTTGGTCGAAACTGAATATTGCCTATATGAATATTCCATGGATCTTCTATATCACCTAAAAATCCATGGAATGGTTCACTTGATTCATATTTCATGTGGTCATATTGAAAATCGAATGAAACAAATGATGATAAATCGACTAATGGTCGATCTATTTCATTTTTTGTTGATCTTAACAAAGTATGATCCGTACTGATTGAATTCATCATATCACTGTTCATATTAGACAGGATAGCAGTTGGCTTTGGTTGTTCAACTGATAAAAAAGAAAAAATGGAAATTTGAAAAAATAACAATAACAAAACGAATATTACAGGCCAGCTGCTCTCGTTTAGTTGCCTCAATAAACTTTGAATCTAGTGATATCAGACGATCAGTTGAGCCAGGTATACGATCACGATCAGCAATAACAAAATCACATATACAATCAAAAAACGCCATTAAATTCTTTAATTTGTAGTCCTCAAGATTTAATTCTTCATTAAAACGTTTCTAAAATAAACACATGAAATAACGACATGAGAAATAATCGTGTGCTCAATATCAGTAAATAACTGATGTTATAGATAATTTTAAGGACACTCGTTTCTTGCAGCTAGCTTCGAACATTCTTCTTCTTCTTCATCTACCTTATCTACTCGATTCCAGTAGTTTCTACTGTCACACCTCACTCAAAAGTATCACGGTGAACAATTCTGATATTTACAAGGCAGATAGATCTCTATAAGAACAAGACATGTTTTATTTCCTAGGCTTATTTTCTTCAAAGAAGTAAGAAGATGAGATATTTCTACGAAACTCGAAGTATAATGTTTACATGTTTTAATCGGAGTATGCGTAATTTTTCTTCTATCACAAATCATTTTGTTTTTTATTGTTCATGCTTCAAATAAGCACACGATTGCTATAAAAAGTATAGAAAAAATTTCTTTTATTCATTAGTAATATGATTAGCCATGGTGTGTTGGGAAACAGAAGTGACATAGGAAAATTCTTATCGCATTTACATAAGCACTGTAGGTTTTTAATATGATTCAAAAATAAACTGACCTGATAAAGCTTTTGAACATTTGCAAGCCATAGGCCCGATGGAAATTTTAGCAGTAACTAAAAAATACCGTGTACATTTTTAAATAGTGAACAAAACCTTGTATATGATTTTACTTGGCGTATGCGTTTTCGAAGAAAAATTATATTTTCTCCATGTTCTTCGGCTTTTTGTGCATCATAATATGCTAATTCATCATCTTCTGAATAGTTAGTATCATAATCGACCATTGATAAATTATCGTCTATTATTGGCGTTGCTCGATTAGACCCTGTTATCGAAGGTACTATTGCTGTTGGTGATAACGTTGGGCTAGTTTTCGGTGGAAACGATGCCACCATTTTAGGATTCGTAGTTTTAGTGACCGATCCACTTGTAACTAGAATAAAAATAGCAATAAAAAAAATGTGTCAATTCCCTATTCATTGTTTACGATTGTAAGTAGGTGAAGTATGATTGTAGTCGTAACCATTGATTACAGTCGATTTAGGATAATCAATTTTAGTTGTAGGAACAGGTATTTGCTGATTTTGATTATTATACGAATCCCAAGGATCTCTTTGGATATTTCTAATTTGATGGAATGGTTGATAATGGACACCAGAGTTGGTACTATGAAATTGTGACTAGAATTGATGGTCACAAAGTTATTCATGTAAAATTGAAATCAATAGAAATCTACATTGAAGAGAGTCGTTACTTTACTATATCATCTGATTTCATTCAATAGAAAAACTATGGGAATACACTTCATCAACATTATCCTACGTTGACTACTCGAATATTTATTAGTATTCATAATGTGGCAGAGATAAATTTTTCATTATGTTTTTTTGAAAAACACATTCTGGATGAAATCGATTTTTTTTTTCACCATAATATTAAAACTCAATGAACATAACTCCCTATTTCCGAATTTCGCTGATGATAATATTCTACTCTACATTGAATGAACATTTTCTTGATTATAACTGCACATTGTTTCGTAATTACACTGATTATTTGACGTCATCGTTATGAATTTAATGTGGTCTAGAGTTCTTCTTCTATCACAATTAGTGGGAAGAAATACTATTCGAAACTACGATCATAGTTATTTTTGCATATTTTTCCCATTGATTGTTATTATAATAATCGTCTCATGTTGAAATGAACTTGTTAGGATTAAAATCTCAAAATATGAATATCAACGAATCGAGAAAGATGTTTCGTTCATCACTTTCATGTACGTTAAGTACAACAGAAAACTGATGTTCACATTGATTCAATATAATAGTCATCGGTAAGAACATATTGAATATCCGATGTCGAATATTATTGATTTCTCTCATTTCTTTATTGAAATTTTAGTCGTAGATTGCCTATGGAATTCTCAATCGTTTTTGGCTGTAATAAATACAAAATATATTAAACATTAGCAAGAGACAGTAGGAAATTAATGAAAAAAAATGAACTCATGAATTTTTCAGACACGATGTAAAAAATACAAGGGTTATTAATCTAACTCACAAACTTTAATATCGAGACCTAACTTACAAAAATAAATGATAGCTGTATGCAAAGAAAATTTTACTCTCGATAAACATAATATTCTCATGATAGCATAAAGTTGTAAGTATCAAATATTATATCTTGTATCTAGAATAATTTCTACATGTTAGAATAAATGTAAATTTAATCATATTACACTCTGATGAAATTTTTTCATATGGAAAGGAAATTTCAAATCAAAGTGAAACACACCTGTCGATTTTTCGTAGCCATCAATGGTCCACTTATTCGGTAATTGGCATTGTTTCTGTTCACGCCAGCACGGCCACCTCGTGGATTTTTTTTCTTCTTTTGATCCATAACTAGTTTTTTAATGTGAGCTGTATTTTGATCAGCAACACCATGCATGATCCATGGTGTTTTTGTTTGATCAATACGTGCAACGTCAGGCATTGATATTAAAAGCTCAATTAAACTCCTATAGCCCAAATCACGGAACGGAATATCTTTTCCATTGTATGCTCTATAATCCTTCATTAATTGATGTTCATTACAACCTTGTTGGGAACTAATTAATAATGAGCGTAGTTCAGTTTTTAATTCAAGATAAATTGGAGAGTTCGTGTCTTTAGTCATTATTTAAAAGTACGTCAATTTTTATCTTAAATTCGTAAATAGAAGAATTAAAAATGAAATATATGAATTGTTTTGGTAACGAATAAAACGAACGCACCTATTGCAAAAAAATTCCCAATGATGTAAACCAATCCTTAATAGCTCTTCTGTATGGAAAGAGGCCGCTGAATTAGATACGTTATCATTGGTGACTTTTTTTAATGGACAGATTGATGCGCTGGCTTCCTCCTATTTCGATGCTTCATAAAGTTATTCACTGAAGCAATGTTTAGGATTAGCACGCTTTTTTTCATTTTATACGTAAGATCAATTTATTGATATACTTCTATCATTCATATTGTTTTGGAATTTTTTTTAATCCATTAGGTTATTCATTTAATAACTGGATATGAAAGTCCAGTTGAGGAAAAAGATTTTAAAAAGATCTTAAAGCAAAATAAAAATGTTCTTGTACTTGGCTCACAAAATGGTAATAGTATATATATATATATAGATATTTAAGTTTTTGTTTTCTATTGACATTTTGAATCTTAACATGATCGTTCTCGTGTTTTTTTGTTGTTAAGATGTAAGCGCAAAATCAACTCTTCAATTATTTAAACAAGTCGAACCAGAAATAAAAGGTCGAGGTTTACTTGTTCATATTAATTGCGAGTAAGAACATCAAAAAGACATCATTTGGTTTTTTCTTTTATTTCATTTTTTCTCACTAGGAAAAGCAAAAAGCTTTGTAAAAAGTTCAAATTTGATGCAAATAACGACGACTTACGGCATTATATGTTAGTAATTATTTTTTTTTTATAATTAGATTTATAAAACTAAGGATCAATATATGATCGAATTTCATGACTAGACTAGAAAATGACAGGAATACTACAAAATCTCTGGTATTGTATTGAACTAGAAAGCAAAACATACAACAGTCATTCATATTAATCATGAAATTATTAGACGTAAGATTAGTGTTCAAGTTCTAACACAATGCTTCATCTAGAACATGCATCTATTCTAACTAGTATATACTAAATTTTGATGATTTTTCAAAGTATCCTTAATCTGTCAAGTTATTCTTAAAATGACTTGTGTTCATAAATGACTATAGAAAGAAATTACTCACCTATCCATCTCGTCCTATGTTAGTCAGCGATTGATGTAGTAAGACTTCATAATCCATGTATTCAATATTTTATTTCCATGCTTGAAAGTTTCCACGGCAAAATACGATAAGTTTTTAGTATTATTTCAATAGATTTTCTCTAACTACCTTTTAAGTACTATGGTCAAAGATTCGAGCTTGGTACACAGTTTTTTAAAAGTAAACAAAATAGTCATGCGTCAGTAATTATAATCATTAGTCGATAATCACGAGTTACCATATTCGGTTCTCATTAGTAGTAATCATAGCATATCATTCTATAGATCACTGTAGATCATTTTTTCCAAATGAGATGTTGACGAGTTCGTCATTTACAAGAGTTCTTTGGAAACTACGACTTCAGTTGATCTTTTATTCTCAATGAAATCAACTATTAATTATCCGTTTCAAAATCAACGACGGCTAAGTATTTTTCAAATTCCTATAGGTAGAAGTCTGCGGGGTTTCATCGTATGAAACAAGAGACCAAATTACCTCGAATTTTATATATCAGATTTTCCTGCACACATTCATCAAAGTCTTCCTGTCCAATTTGTTTTAGAAAATAACACTATTCAAAAGGTTTAGAAAGGGGAATTTCAAGTTAATAACTCATGATTCACTAAAAATTTTGATAATAAAATATCCCATATTAATGAAATTGAGTTGATAAATCTGGTACATAAAAAGTACCCTATACTTTATTTCTCATGGAATTTGGCGAGAAGAGACCGTGAGAATACTTGTTACCGAAAACTGATATGCAAGATACTATGGATTTTCATTTTTCCGTTTTTAAAAAGATGAAAATTGTGTACCCTCTATCCAATACCTATAAATAATTATTCTTAAAATACTTACCCATCTTTTATTTTGAAATAGTTAAGACTTCTAGAGAAAAGAAAGTGAACTTTGTCAACAAAAGAAATTCAACACTGATAAATAGGAATGTTTTCTTCGGTTCTATTTCAACACCTTCATCAAGTAGGCAACATTGAAGCGCTATTCACAACAATGTCGTATAAAATTCATAGGTAAAACTATGACTCGATGAACTGGCACGTGTGATAACAGTAGTTTTTAATAATGATCCAGCAAAAATAAATATTTCAGGATTGTACATGATAAAGATTATTCAACTAAGGAAACAAAGATTAAGTTTTAGTAAAAAATAATAATTTTTCATCATGATTGATCTACATAATAAGTTGTCTGAGGACAACAACATATACCTTAATAAATATCATACGACAAGAAAATTAGTGGATTAAATTTCATCGGTAAATGAAGGTCGTATTCCGTTGAATTATTTACTCATATACATGAGTTTTGTAGATTGAATATTTTATTATTTTTCTATACTTTTAACATTCATCTGTTTGATATTAAACATTTGAAAACATTCGTTTATGATGAAAAAATTCCTAGTGATTGATTACACAAAGTTTATGTCTCAAATGTCTTAGAATTGTTTCAAATATTCTATAATTTATTATATTTTCTAGGGATGGAGAATTTAATAAAGAGTACGATCGTGCACTTGTCGCAAAGGTATTTCGAAAGTCTTCATCTCGTTCTGCTTTTATTTTCTCATGTTTATGTTGCATTTTTTCATTTAGTCCATGATAAATTTTATGCTTGATCCTACAGGTGACATGCCATGGGATGAAGATGAACTTTCTCATGATGTTCTTCATTTAAATACTCCTAAAGTAAAATAGGTTTTAGTAAATCAAATAGATTTTCTCGAAATTAACTTAGGATCTTGAACGAGCATTGAAGAAAAAATTACCATTGCTAGTGATGTTCTATGCACCATGGTGTGGACATTGTAAACGATTGAAACCTGTTTATGCTGAAGCCGCTACGGATGTGCGTGGAAAATATCTATTAGCTGGTATGAATGTGGATAAAGCAGAAAATTATCAAATTCGAAGATTATACAATATCACCGGATTTCCTACAATTATTTATTTCGAGTATGAATATTGACATAAAACTTATGTAAATCTAGAAAATTATTTGATTCATTTCAATCTATATTGTAGAAAAGGTGCTGAAAAATTTCATTATTCAAGTGGTCATACGAAAGATGATATTATTAATTGGTTGCAAAAGTAAAATCAATCAAATCGTTCTTGTCACTATTTTAGGAAATTATTTTTATTCTTAGTCCGCAACCACCAAAAGAGCCAACAGCAGAAGAAGCGTTAAATGAATTCTTTCCAACTGATGATGAAAATGCGCATCATATCATTCATTTGAATGATGATACATTTGATGCATTCATTGCTGAACATTCTCAATCGCCTATTTTAACAATGTTCTATGCACCATGTGAGTAAGAGAGCGAGACATATGTTTGCAAACACAGCTGCGCACCCTATTTGATGTTCCGAATATAGTACGTTTTTTTTTATTCGCAAGAGTAAAGAAATATTCAACAAACAATAATAATATGGGGGCACCAGAATACATCCGCAGAAATCGAAGGAAATTTTCAAGAGACGATACAAGTTCCATTAATTTGAATTCAATATTGAAGTTTACTTGTGAATAGTCTTTTTCTTGACAGACTTGCTTTTTATTTGAAGAATCGACTAATCAGTAAAAATTCGCCAAGTGATTCTGATCGAATCTGACATTAAAAATTTTCTGTTAAACAATTCATGATTTACGAAAATATGAGACTCAATAGTTGTGAATTGTCTCAGTTCTACAATCTGTTTATTACAAAGAAAACAATATGACGAACGTTATCGTGTATCTTCGGAGCACCTATTAAAAATTTCTATTATAATGTCACATGAACAAAATCAAAATCACATCACTGTCGGTGATTTAAAGGAATGAATTGATTTTAAATCATTCGTTCCAACATTTGATATCTAATCTTTTCGACGATTCTTAATCCTACGAACAAATCTATCCGAATGTAAACACAAATAAAGAGAGTATCATTAGAATTTTTTGTCGACGATTTCATATATTGTAATGGAGTTTAAATGAACATCTATGTAATGACAAAAAACAAAATTCTCTTCTAGGGTGTGGACATTGTAAAAATTTAAAACCTGAACTAATTAAAGCATCGATTGATTTACATGAACAACAAGTCAGTAGAATAAAAAGGAACATTCTAGTATTAAATTTTTAATGATTTCATAATCAATACTTAGATTGATGCTATCATCATCGCTATTGATTCAACGAAATCACCTGTAATATCAAAACGATATAAAATCGAAGGATTTCCAACGAGTATGTTTAAAAACGAATACTTTCTTTAAACTGTGTTGTTGTCTTTTGCTAAAACTTCTGTGTTGTATCTTTATCACTATTGTTTCAGTGAAATTTTTCAAGTAAGTTATTGCATGTAACTGTTGAATGAAAAACATACACGTATATGGGCTTCTCTAGTTATGATTATGTCATTTGTTTTGTTTTCAACAAATCACATGACTTATTGAATCTTCTAGGGATGGAAAATATGCTTTTGATATCCATGAAAGAACAGCTGAGAAGATCGTTGAATTTTTAAAAGAGTAAGAACATGCCTTTGATTGTGTTATTCCAATAGAAGACAAACATAAATATTTTTTTCAGACCAAAAGAACCACCGCCACCTGAACGAGAATGGTCTGAACAAGAATCGGATGTTGCTCATTTAACTGAAGAAACGTTCAAAGCAACTTTAAAGAAAAAGAAATCTGCTCTGGTCATGTTTTATGCACCATGTAATACAAAAGCATCCATAAACAATACTATATATATATGTATTCATTATTCTGTTTTCCTTTTCAAGGGTGTGGTCATTGTAAAAAAGCGAAACCTTTATATACTGGTGCTGCAGAGCAATTTAAAGATAATCCAAAAGTAAATCCTATTTATAAAATCCTATTTATAAATATTAAAAACTTGCTTGATTAGGTTATCTTCTCTGCTGTTGATTGTACAAAAAGTCAATCGATATGTAAAGAAAATGAAATACAAGGTTATCCAACAATAAAATATTTTAGTTTTGGAAAATTCGTTTCAAACTATGAAAACGAACGAACAGTAAAATAGTTTTCTAGAAAGATTTCAAAGAAAGATTATTATTTTCATCTATGAAGGAAGAAGCTTTCGTAGAATTTATGACTAATCCAGAAGAACAAATCAACAAAGTTAAACCTACACCACCACCAAGTGATCCAATTGAATTTTGGAAAGATTCAGCACCTGGTTATGAACATGTGCATATGCTTCAGACAAGTACATTTGATTCCATCGTTGGAGCATCACGTAAAGCATTGGTTATGTTCTACGCACCCTGGTGTGGACATTGTAAACATGCTAAACCTGCATTTGCATCTGCTGCTGCTCAAATAGCTATAAACCATCAGGTAACCATGATAACAGATGAACTTTGATTTCTTTCAACGCAAAAGATAATGAATGTACTATTAAAATTAATCTGATTTTTACCCTCATTTGAACAGCAGTAGAACCACTAATAGTAGAATAAGTTAAGAACAATGTAGCTTCGTATTTCTTCTCTAGTTATCAATTTTTAAAGTATGCAACAGTATAAGTTATATATTTGCTTTGATATCAATCTTTATTAGTTCATCAATGGTAACGATGAGCATTTCACGATTAACTGATGATCATCTTTGTTTGATTTTGATTCCGAAGACTATCTCAAGGCAAGCCATTAAAAATTTGACGAAAATATCACTGAATTTTTAAACATTCTTCGATTCGACTTATTTTGCGCTGAAAAATCTGTCGATATCGTGTGACTGTAGTTCGAGAAGATTTTTAATCTGTACTGCAATTTTTTCTGCAGCTGGTAACACGCCTATTTTCTAATATTCAGGTTTTTCCAACGGTTCATAATTTTTAGTTTCGACTTCGACACAATTTTTTTTTCTTCAAGTAGTGAATTCTTTGACTAATCTTAACATATGTCTCGCCAGTTCTAACGAATTAGTTGTCTTTACTTGAAATTCAGTTGTCTTCTTAAAATAAATCTTTTATGATGATCTTCCATCGAGATAATCAAATTAATTATAAGACTAATTTTGATTTTCAGTGTAGTCGGAAATATTTTAAATCTATATGTCGAAGTACGTGCAATATTTTATGAATAACTAATAAATCATCGTTATTGTTGTATACGTCAGTATATTCGAATTTTAAATTCATTGTCACTATAGTGCCTTGTTTTCATATGTCATATTACATGTTAGAGACGATAGATAATCACAAGTCATAATTTATTATTGATAGAATAAATATATACATAAACACATATTACTTGAGGAATTCAAATTTTGATAATTGTGATCTTGTTATAGATGAAGAGAAAAATGAATAGATCGATAGAAATTCTATTTACTAGGAAAGATCAGAGGTTTCGATTTATCAGTACAAGTCATCTCAAAATAAAACGGACATACTTTCAAACGTTCATCGTATGGATCAGTTCATATTTCAATTAATATGTGATAGCCTACCTATCAAAAATAAATTGGTTACCTGAAAGTTTAAGAATAGAATATCAGTATGTCTAGTAAAAAGCTCGTCGGAAGGAGATACCTTGACGTAAACAACTAATTGATTTTGTATAAGAATATTCTACTAATTTTCGAAAATCTCTATGAGTCTTCATCAAGGAACAATAATCCAATCTTTCATAACATTTATACACGACAATTCGTTGGTACAGAAAACTATTCTCAATCTTCTATGTTTCTTTGATTTTTAACGAGTGTCACTTTCGAGTAAAATTTCATTTATTCATCAGAATATCTGTTTATGAAGTAAAATATGTATATTCTACAGATTGTACTATTTGAATCATTATCATTTTTCAACAATTTACTTCGATATCAGTATTCTTTTATCAATTTTCATACTTGAATCACTTATTTCATGAACAATAAATATATTTCATCTACTAATGAGTAGTTGACGAGAAATTTTATAGAGACACTTGTACAAAAGTTAAAGTTTTGTTCGACAAGAGATTTCACCGAGAATTATCTGTTCAACTGAAGGGATCTTACAAAAGAATATTTGAAACGTTATCTAAAGATCTACAGGGTTATTTATACATTGTTTTTGTAGCTAAATTAATAGATAATACCATTGCGCCGTTCTGATTCATAGTTTTTCGTCTCATCGGAAATATACTTACACAATCTACAAACTATTTCTTCCTATTTTGATCATAAGTTAATTCATGGGAAAAGTTTTTTTCTTTTTTTATTAACTTTCAATTAATAAATACCGATGATTCGATTTATTAGGATATTATTCTTGGCGCTATTGATGCCACTACTGAACAAGAACTCGTCACCAAATATTCAATTAAAGGTTTTCCAACATGTAAGTGATCATTTAGAAAGTCTTCATTAAGAATTTAATCTTCTTTTTATGTTTTATCTTTTAAGTTCTGTACTTTGAGTAAGTGTTACATGAATCATTATCGAGATTGTTTTTTTTTTATGTATTGATTTAAATAGAAACGGTCAACTATCAATTCCGTATAATGGTGAACGAAGTGAAGCTGCGATTTTACAATTTTTAACGTAATTATTTTTACTATAAATTCTATTACCTATGTATATTTTCTTTTCATAGTGACTCAACCGATAAGGTCGAATTATAAAATGCTACCGTGAAAAATAGCATTTAAATTCAAACGACAACACATTCATTGTTATATTAGTTTTTATCAATTATTGGATTATATAAACTATTTGTTATTGTTTTCTGTGTTTTTTACTTAGCATAATTAGTTACTCTTTGTTATCTTGGGTGTTATTTTTATTGGGATGATTGTTTTTAGATTTAATATAGAATATATATATATATATATATACACACATATTTACGTAATGGTTTATGTCGATAGCACTGGTAAATATAGAAGAAAAAAAACAGGCGTGCGCTTGTCACCTTCATCTGTCATTGTGCATTATTGATTATCGGATTAGAGAATAAGAAAGAAAAAAAAGAATCAATTGTCACACTATAATCGTGTCTTATTTCCGGTGTACATTCTCGCCTTCTTTTTCTGTCTTGACTAATAGTAGACTGTAAATAAAAACTAAAATTTACAAAGAGATCAAGTTACTTGCATATAGTATTTGACGTACATATATTTATTTGTTTAGGCACGGTTCGTGACCAACGGCCAGTATGGACACCCAGCGGATTTTATCATTTTATTACTTCGTTTATAAATTTTATTATACTACTGTAAGATATACTATATATCTAGTTTTTGATATTTATTCAACTAATTAGTTCGTTTTTTTTTCTATTAATGTTTAGATTTCGTTCATTGATTGATGTATGTTAAAGTTTATTTTCATTTATGAAAAAACTAATTAGGATTGTTTTTCTCCAGCCGACTTTAACCAAACATGGAAGTAATGTGGAATCAACTAATTATCGTACCGGTGGTGGAGGTGGTAGTGGCGGTGGTGGCAATGGTAGACGAGGTGGACGATTCGACCGGTAAGATTGCGTGTGTAGATTATTTCTTTATTTTTTTTTTGCACAAGAATGAATGTGTACGGAAATAGATGCTCAACAAGTCATGTATGACAAATTTTACATACTGTTCAATATTTTTAATTATTAAGCACGCAATAAAAAGACGGTGGTTTTTCTTTTCTAGACCTCCTGATGGACGACCACGACGACGCTTAGGTGGATTTGGCGGTACCGGCGGAGGTAAAAAAGAATATAGTACTTTTATTATTAATGATGATTTATTTTCATTTTCTCTCTTATATTTATCATGAATAGGTCCTGGCTGTGCACCGATGTCTGGTGGATGAGGTTAAAGAACGATTTCTAGCCTTTTTGATATGCTAGAAATCAATTGAACTACATTTCTTCAAATAATATTCTTCTTGATAGAAATTATTTTCTTCGATGATAATCTTGTACGAAAATCGTTTGATGTACAAGTATTTGATTGTTATCAAATAGGAATTTATTTGAGGAGAATGTGCTTTTGTTTATAATGTATTCATTTTATTTCCCTCTTTTTGCATGCTTGTTTTCTTTTCTATTGGGTTTGTATCTATATTTTGCTATTATAAATATAAATGTATATTGACATTGATATGAAGAAAAATAAACGTGTGCAAAATTTTTAATTCTATTCATGCGCATCTGCAGCCGTGTATCATCAGTCATTCTTTCATATATACGATGTTGATAGACAATCATGCTGATTGTTCAGCTCAATCGCCAATGAAACAAAAATAGAAGAGGAGAGAGAGAGAGAGAAAGAAAGAAAGAGAAAAGGCATAGACACCATCGTCTTTCTTTTCTCGCTTTTCGGATAAAGCAAAGATGTTGATGATGATGATTATTATTATTATGGATAGTGTTAGTGACTGTAGCAGAAGAATAAAACAGTCTGTCTCCCCCTTTTTTTATTTCTTTTTCCCAAGATATGAGTTTTGTCGACGTTGTCGTCATCGGTTTTCACATGAGTAGATGAATGAAATAACAGAACGTCGACGTGTGCACGCAACAACACATTCTGTATTTTTTTTCTAATAGACTAGTTCTGCCAATGGTATTGGCGTGCCATCATCTTCTAGTCCAATTTTCTTGTCAAAATACTCAGTAGTATTGCTTTTGCATGCTGCTCTTTTCTCTCTCTCTCTCTCTCTCTCTCTGTCGTTCTCTTTGTGGTACTCTCTTCATTTTTTTCTTTCTTTTTCTTTTTTGTAGTGCCACACATTAGCAGCGCTTTTCTTTATGTCTTGTGTTGGTAGGCTATTGATAGCAGGAGAGAGTTCGATTCTCTCTATCTCTTTCTCTTGTGCAGGCGCACATTCTTTCTTCTTTATTTCTATCTGCGTAGCCGAAATGGGGCGTCTTGTTTCGCGTGCAAATGTTACTAGCATCAAGTGATGGAAGAAACAGAATAAGAAGAAAATGAAGACGAACATGTGAAAACAAGAAATATATGCGTGTACAAACAAATAAGCATACTAAATTATTCTTTTCTTCTATTCAACCAGCTATCTCTATACATCTCTCGAGCGTGTATAAAAACAATTTCGACTACATCATTAATCCCAGGCTAGCAAGCGCAGCTTCTTCTCTCTTCTTGATCGTGCGCCGGGTGCGAATAGGTCAATAATAATATGAAGAAAAAGAGAGGCGATAGAATAAGAAGAAGAAGAAGAAGAAGAAACGGGGGAAAAAGCTGGCATCCATGTATGTTCTGCATCTATCTATCTATCTATCTATTTTTGTATCGAGGGAGAACAAAGGATTGACGATCGAAAGACAGAGAGAGGCAGAGAGAGAAAGAGAGGGAGAGGGGAGAAAGAGCAGAACATTGCAGTCGACAACGCGAGCGCATCATCACATCATTTACTTGGCCTGTCTTGACGAGAAGCAGTTACATTAGTAGCAATAGTAACTGTAACAAGAATGTATAAGATTGACAAATCCGTGTGTTCATTTTAACGATTTTATGGGTGAGTAAATCTGGTTAAAACTACTCCTTTCATATACTAGCAAAAAATCAATAAGTTAAAATTTTTTTCTTTACTCTCAAGTTTTATTGTTCGTTCGTATAGGTTTTGTAAACATCGGGAGAAGGATCTACGTAAAACGCAGGCATAGTATGTCATTCGATCTTTTGCTGTTGTTAGATGTTAGCGAAAAAGAGAAAATCGAAGAAGGAAAGAAAAAAAAAATAGAAGCAGAATATTCTCTCGTAACAGCAAATCAAAGGTATAGAAAAGAAATAACAATCGATTTTCTCTCACAGTGAACTAATAATTACTATTAGAAAAGAGAGTATTCTAAGTTGTCTTTTCCTTTTCAGATAGTAGAGCATAGAAGAAAAAAAGAAGAAGATGAGTATAGAAAAAAGCGCCCAAGCGAATGTGTTTGTCATTCGACATCAATCATTAACACATGAAAAGTGAAGATGATTAGAGCAAAAAAAGTCTTTCCATTCTCTCCTTGCTTACGGCTGTGTACGCTATTTTACCGTACTTCATAGAGTAGAATCGACAAGCTTATAATATTGCTTTCTGTCTTAATCATCTCAATTTGTGTCAGCAAAGAGATCGTGCTATGTGAAAATCGAAATCATATCACAGTCTTGCTTTGTTGACATGAACCGAACCTGCATCACATGTCCCATCAAGGTAAAATAAAACTAATCGATTCTGAATTGTTCTTTGATTAATATATAGATACTATTGATTTATTTTCTAATTTATTGTAGTCAATGCAATGCACTCTGTTTTTTTTGTCTTCAAACTATCCTTATTCTATGTGATGATTCTAATGAAGAAATATAAAAAGTTTTTATTATAAATCAAGGCGGTTCCTATCAGTAAACAGCCTGTGAAATGTTGAGATAAACTTAAAGTCATATCACAGCCTGCTTGCTGATCTTAACTGTCGATTACTTCACACTATTATATGCACTATGATTTGACATTATCTTGATATTGACGTCAATGAAAAGATATATGGATATAATTCAACAATCAATTTATTGAACGTATGAAAAGGGCACGATGAACTTTCAATATGAAAAGAATAAAAATGGTTCTTCTTTTTGTTCAATTATAAATGGACCATGCCATTTATCTATTTTTCTATCCTCATTCAGCACATGTTCATCTGCTATTGATAAATGAACAAATGTGCATGCGAAGATGTTATCATGTCTTTTTTCTGATCAGATAGAAAAATATTGATTTAATTGTTATTTTCTTTTTTGTTTTGGTTTCTATTGAATTCGTACGATACAAAACAGGAAAAGAAATAGAAAGGTTTAAATATTACTAATCAAATAACTATTGCATCCGGTTGAAATGAAAAGATCATATTCACGATGATTTCTGTTATCATGCTAAATGATCAATCAGTTTCAAGTTTAATTGACTGACAATGAATATATTCAATGGAATTTGTTTATTTGAAATAATAAGAATAATAATCCTTTGAACGCATTAAGTTTATGAATATCCTGTTTAATTGTGAGCTTCTAAGTACTGACTGTGAACAGCCTGAGGTGTAATAGTGGAAATATGAAAGAATTCTATTTTTCTCCAAGAGCATTGAATCAAATCACGGACATGCTGACGTAACGAATTATATTCTCTCGCACTAAAGTGTGCTCGATGATAAATATCTATTATATGTTAGCCAATAGTGAAACGAGTTTTAATGAAAACGAACGAACGAATGTTTCAAATTAGCAAAATGAGAATGTGCGACCTCTGCTGTTAACGTATTCCATAGGATAAAAAATCATCATCTCGTAGTAAATTGAGGAATAGAGAATTACATCTTATTACTACTGGTACTGATACGAAAAATCGATTTCAGAGATGTTGCTATCACGAATTTTTATATCGATTACTTTCAAGTATCATCATCGTTTTGGATTGAAGCAATCTCAATGTTTCCTCTCACATGTATCCCTGGGAGTATCATTCAAAAGAGAAATTCATCAGAAGAATAATCAGACTCCAACTGAAGTTGTTGAATCTAATTCAACGAAAAAATCGGTCGATGATAATAATGAATGGTTATGGGCATATTTACGTGAACGGCGAAGTTTTTCTGATCTTACCAATGACCAAAGACGACGTGTGATTGAAATCGGTAACACAACATACATTGATTTTCTCTAGGAAAAATTTCTACACTTGTTTGTTATTACACAGAAATGCAAACACTGCGTGAAAGTGGTAATCGCGTACCAGAAGTCATACCAGATGAACGATGGACTGAACTGATGAATTCTCCTTTAATTGAAACACGTAAAAATATTTATGGGTAATTTAGTAAAAATATCGAAAAACATAAAAGAAATATTATCTCCCCTCTGCGTGTAATGTCGACGAATTTGTTTATTTAGATATCTTTTCCTACGAGAAATGTATCGTAAACGTCGTGCAACTATTGTAGCTGAAAATAGCCTTCGTCGAATAGAAGCAGCTAAACGTCGTGGAGAATTAATTTCTGAAGGAAAACCACCAACCAATTATCCTGGTTATTCATCGATATTTCGTCATCTAGGTCGACAAAATGAGAAACGCTTACGAGAACAAGCATTAATTGCACCTGCACGTCTTGGTGAAATGATTGTCATTGATTGTGGTTTCGAAAATGAACATGCACGTGAATATTATCTATTAAATTTAGTCGATCAAATACAATATTTATTTGCTGAAATTCATCGTTATCATTCTCCATCATTTGTTTACTTATGCAATCTATCAAAACAAGGACGATTACATGCCGAATTCAATCGTCGTTCACCTTTAGATAATTTATGTTTTGAAGCAACAGAATCAAGTTATTTAGATATATTTCCAAGTGAAAAATTAATTTATTTATCACCAGATTCAAATGTTGAAATGACATCATTCGATCATGATGCTGTCTACATTATCGGTGGTATTATTGATCTTAGTAGGTACTTTTATGATTTCGAAATAGATTGATTCATTTTTCTCTCAGTGTACGACACATTACATGGAAGACAGTCTTCTTCGACGTTCGTTTCTAACAATTTTGCACTTTGAAAGTGAAACATTTCTATAATGATAAGTGTGTTGGCGAAAAGTAAATTTTTAATTCAGTTACGAATCGTTCACATTTATGAGAAAGATGATGAATTAATTGAGTACGATTTTGAAAAATTAATTAGTCGTCGTCGATTAAATTTGATTGTACTTTCGAGTTCATTTACTTTAGATTTGTTTTAATCATCTGTAAAAGAATTTTCAATAAATTTCATATGCGCCAATTGATACTCGTCATATATGAGTATAGAAAGATCTTTTCGAGTATTCTAAAACGTGTTCTAATATATTCATAGTTTACTATGACTATGAAATGATGAAAGTATTAAGAAATTTGTAGAAAAGTTATGTTGAACATTATCAAAGAAGGTTTTTAGAACTTCTTCTGTTATTTTATCAGTATTAATTAGTGTTCGTTTCTAACCGAAACACTTAGCTATGACGATGAACAACTTTCCATAAATGTGAACAAGTCAGACAACAGTTGAAAACTAATTTGGCAGATGAAAAGATGTTAGTAAAACATTCCAAATACCTTTCGATAGGGCTCGGTTATAATTGAACAATTAGAAAATATTGAACTTCTTTATTTTTAAAATCATGATCTCATCGTTTGTGATTAAAATAAAAATATAATTCAACATCTGTTCATGTAAGCTACACGAGATTGATCATTTCAATATTAGTGTATATACATCTTGGCAAAACATGATAGACTTTATTTGTCGACAGCAATACTTTAGTTCTTAACAAGATGTCACTTCATCTTGCACCGATGAAGATGCATTTTGAATAATCAGCGTGTTGTTTGATGATATTAAAAAACGATATAGCCTGTAAAACGTAACCTGTATGAACAAAAATAGAACGAATCAATACTATATTCATTGTTTTCTATGCAATCTTAATGTTCTGTTTCATTTGATTGTATTTATTTTTGAATTCCTCAATGAAATTCTCTTCGCTGTAAGATTGGCTACTGTTGTAGTAGGTTGTCTCTTTTTACGAACTAAATTTTAAGCCGTGCTTCGATTCAATCTGTCATGTTTCTCGTATGTATTTTAGCTAGTCATAAATGACATGACATTTTTGCACGAATAATTTCAATCATTCATAAATAGACACGTCAAATGTTATTTGAATTTTATACTAAATGATTATGCACAACAAATGTTGTTCTGTAATCGAAAGAAAATGAACTTGTTCGTTGTTTGATAGATTTAACGAAATTATTATT
The DNA here is from genome assembly GCA_900239685.1 of Rotaria macrura. Lineage (NCBI taxonomy): Eukaryota > Metazoa > Rotifera > Eurotatoria > Philodinida > Philodinidae > Rotaria > Rotaria macrura. The sequence continues at coordinate 1,442 of OENT01001039.1, read as the reverse complement.
TGTTCAGTTCGTTCACTAAACAATGTAGAAAATGTTAATAGTAAATTTTCTACTGATGTTGATATGTTTTTTTCTTGCCAGATTGAAGTACAAGATGGAGTTTCATTCTTGTTCTGTTTGACAAGAAATGTTAATATCCAGTTTTTATATTGTAAAAAGTTCATCTATTCTGAAGCCTAGATTTTGATGCGGCAATGGGAAAGTCTAAGAGGAGTCAAACGGTCAATACTAGTTGAAAATCTCTTTCAAAATATTGAAAAGAAGTGCTTGATTATGAGAAAATTTTTTCAAGACTTGAGAGATTTTTGATGTTGAAACAATAAAAAGAGAGAAATAAATTCAAATATTTTCTACTTTTTCTATAGAGAAAAATCTATTTTCCAATTCTAATTATTCTGATAGAAATCAACGACAGTATTTGTCATATAATACAATATTACAGGTGAAAGATTCGTATGCTTTATGAAAAATCCGGTTTGAACATATTTGTAGTATGTATTTATCTTAATTTCAATGAACCTGACGAATGTAGGCATATTTGATGAACGAGAGGGTGGAATAGAAACAAACCTTTATTTTCTCTATCTAATAGATTAGATGCTTAAAAAATCAAGTATGTAAACGTCACAAAAAATAATGATGGGTTTCTTTTCTGCCGTACAAACAGAACGTAATTGTTATCGCACGAATGAGAACTTGAAATGTCGATAGATCAATGTGTAAAAAGGCCAATTAGAGAAAATCTATTGTCAAACTTGCCAAGTTTAGAGACTATTTTCATACTGAAAATGTGTCCTATTACTATATAAAATAAAGTGTGAATTTCCATTCATAAAATGACACTAAAAGTTACTAACAAAGTCTAATAGTAAATAACAGATATACAATTTTTTGATGAAAAACCGTATTACAATTGTTTCTTAGTGGTCCATAGATGAAGAATAATAATCAAAATTTATCAGTAAAATTCTTTTCTAGTTCAGCGTTTATGAACTAGTTCGTTTATGCTGATATCTGACTGAAACAGCGATAAATTTTCTCTAATGTAAACCAATAGCATGAATGATATTTTTTTTTACTCACAATTAGCTTTCGTAGATCTTAGATTGTGATAAGTATTTTTGTAAAATACAATATTTATTTTCTGATAGTGGAATATAGAATGTTAATAACATTGAACTTTTTTGATGTCATATTTAACTGTTGTCGATGGTTAAGTATCTTCAGTAGAATCTATATTCATAGATGCTGAGATTTTTCACAAGGTTCTTTTGCTAATGGTATCGATATATATGTATATATAGGTTAAATTTCGGAATCTAACTTTCACACAAATCTATAAAATATCATTATAGTAAGGTGCACGTAATTCAAAGTTTCCACAAATTTTTATTTTTGCTTAAACACACATCACTACATTTGCCTTTTGACGCTGATTACGA
>OENT01001038.1:0-56510 GCA_900239685.1 Rotaria macrura | reverse complement strand
TTTGCAAACTTTTTCTCATCTACCGAACCTTGTTGTGGGTGTTTGGCAAAGTTCTTTCTTTTTTAGAATGTATATCGAAAATCGTTGTGGTTTTGGTTATTTTTTAAATATCAGTGTGTAAATCACGACTTTCGCTGCTTGTCATCTATTTGAAGAAGGAAACGAAGTCAGCACTTTACTACCTGCTCAATTGTCATTTAGTTTACACTAAATCATCGACTGTTTTCTCCTTTACATGGGATGGCCAGCAGAAATTATCGCGATATATACACTGATTTTTTTAAAATTATCAAAACTATAACGATTTTCGCTACATGAGCAGGTCTTTTGCTAAAGTTTCTAAGCATAATACTTATATGCATCACTTTGATTTATTTATGTATCCTAGATAATACCTATAATTTATAATCTCAAGAGCATAAACCAGATTGTTCCCATAAATCAACATGTTACAACTTGTTTTCTCGGTGATAAGAATTACGAATTTCAGAAGTCTTTGTATTATAATTTTAATGACGAGAAGTCCTTTTTTCACAGAAACTAGTTTTTCTGTAAAGTCTGTTTCGTAAATTGCTTCGATTGATGCTTCTAATACTCTAGAATATAGATTTTATTTTTAGGATTCCCGGGATTCTCTTGGGATTCCCGGGATTTTCTTGGGATTCTTGGGATTTTTATGGGATTCGGAATCCTGAGAATCCGCCTTTTCCCCCTTGGAAAAAGAAGTTTGATTTGGACGTGCTATGAGTGAGTGTGGGTGTTGTTAAAAAGAAGAGAAACATGTAGTCCTACACCATCCATATTCATACTTCACACTCACACCAAATCCTTTTCCATATTTCTAATGAAAGAGAGCCATAGAAAAATAAGGATAATCGTCCAGAGTACTCGAATATCAATCTAAATGTGTTATAAAGTTGATCTGCGATAGGAGTCATCTTCGTTGAACTATTTTCAAGTGATAAAATACTCAATAATTTTGGAGAGTCTCACTGACCACAAATAAGATTTCTGTTCATATTCTTTAACGAAACAACATTTCAATCAGACCATTGTGATTCAAAAGAAAATATATTTCTGTCAATAATAAAGATAAAAACTACTTCAAAATTGCGTGTATCTTCACAAGTGTTTTCTAAAATATTCGATAGCATCTTGAATAGCCTTGTTTTTTTGTTCTTCAACTTGTGGAGTACCATCGGGTCGTACAACAAAACCATGATTCGTGCCGGGATAGTCGATAAATGTTCCCAGACCAGTTCGAGTTAGTTCTTTTTCAAAATGTTCACGCATATCCGGTGTGAATCTTTGATCCGTTTCAGCACATTGAAATAGAATGGGTCGTTTGATTTCGCCTGCTTCTTCGTTAACCAGAAAAGTCGGATGAGCCACAGCAGCTACTTTTATCGCCAACGAAAACTCAGTATGAGTGATCAGATGCATCACTACTTTAGCTCCGTAGCAGAAGCCGATGACCTAGAGCAACAGAAGCGTGTGCTCGATTTCATGATAGTAGATTGTCTTTAATTACGATTACCTGAATGGATTCATAGCTTCCTTGAATAGCCGAAATGAAGTTTTCAGCCAAAAGACAAGCATCTGTTGGAGGATGCTTACTAATCCATGCCGGTAATTTATCAAATAAATTTGGTTCCGTAGGGTTCATAGGATCCCCGTTGAACAAATCGGGTACGAGAACAGTTGTTTGTGTACCCTGGGAATATGTATCGGCGATTTTTCGCGTATTAATAAACGAAAAACCAAAGATATCCGTGAAAATAATGATGACTGACTTTCCTTGACCGGTTTTATACGTTGGTAGTCCAGCTAGCATCTCTTCATGCCCCTGTACATCATGATTTTGTTTTGCTCCTGGTTCAACACAGCATGGGCCACTCATTCCAGTAAAGGGAATATATTTATTTCACAGTCAACTCAGGAACTTTATGAAACTGATGTTTATTGCTATTCTATAAAGAATAACGATGCGAAGCCACGAAGTTGCAGTAAAATGGTTACAGATATTTACCTTGATCGTGATGTACCTGTTCTTCTTCTCCTTCTTATCTCATCTACTCTCAAAGCATCCATCTACCAATAAGAAAGCTTGAGAGCCAGATGACGCTCATAGCATTTCGTCGATATAGGATTCTACGTAACGTTTTGGTGTCGCATTGCATCATATGCTGTTGGGCTCTTCAACAGCTTTCTTGGTGTTGATATAAGCTGTACCTATCGTCTAGAACACTAATGTGAGACTTGTCGGAAATTTTCGTGCTACAATACTTGACGTGACTTGTATTTTTGCAATCTTTGATGATTATTCAATAGTACTTGGTGTCAATCGAGCCTCATTCATGGTCTATCAAGCTTTATTTTGATTGACTATTGTTCAATTTCTATTTCACGATTCATATTTATGTTTATTATCAATTAAGATAGTTTGGTCAATCGAATATTATCTTGTCTTCTCCGGTCACCGTTAGCATGTTTGAGTTATGCGACTTATTCGATTCATTTAACAGTTATCTTCATCATGATTTTCAATCAATCAATAACTGTTGTCAATAGTAATGTATCGCAAGTATTCTTTAGCTGTTTAACTGTCTTCGCTGTTGTATTTTTTTTTCGAAAGACCTTTCCTTATTCCAGAAAGGAAAGTTGTTAAATGATAATTAGCATTATCTTTGAATCTAAATAAAAACAAGAAAATTGCTTTGATGTGGATTTATTCAACATGATGGATTGAAAAAGATACAAAATAGGTATTTTGGAGAAAAGTGGATGGTACAAATCATATAGTAGAAGAAGCCTCTTGTATTCGTGTTTCAGAAGCGTCCGAGAATGAGAATCAAATTAATTCATCGTACAAAATTGACTATATAGTCATGCCAACGTAGTACCCTTTTTAATCACTCGAAAAATTAAGGAAAATTTTGTCTGAAAACTGTCACTCCATTCTCTATACTTACGATTATAACTTAATTTATTAATCTCTTTCTACTTTATGAATGAAGATTAAATAATTTCAAAATATACATAGAAGTTGATATAAATTAATTTAACTTAATCACTATAGCCACTCATTCATAAACGAATCGTTGCTGTAAGTTTCTCAGGTTCCAATTCACAAGTATATGTATGACTTTTTCAATATCTGCGAGTAACTTAAATAGAAGTTGCTTCTAATAGACTAAATAATGTGATTGTTTGAGAATTTCCCAATCAGTTCCCTCACTCTATATTATAGTTAGTCACACAACAGCATCAAGATTGTCGTATCTTCAAAATTTTGTGGATGTTTGTTTGAAGAACTTTTAATAAAGTCAAGAATAATTTTAAAATATGGTTTTAATTTAATGCTACCGTATAATTCGAATAAATCGATTTCATGCTTGAGATTAGAGATGAATATTTTCAATTAAATAATTTTTTCAGTATTCTAGTTTCACTTTTAAATAATGGTTTGTAATTGTATTTTAATTGATCGCATGACACATCTGCTTAACTTGACTGAACTTTCTTTACGTTTCTCCTACTACGGAGATAGTTTATCTTTGCTGCGATATAACTTCTGTTTCTTGAAAGAAATATAAATACAACAAATATAACCGACTTCCTACGAACGTTTGAGCTTACGGATGCATAAAGTCGGAAATGTGTAGTGCACTGCGTGAACTATTAATGTCCGCGGTAGTATAGTGGTTAGTATCCCCGCCTGTCACGCGGGAAACCGGGGTTCGATTCCCCGCCGCGGAGTAGTTTTTTTCGATTTCTTTTCTGGACAACTCGATGCAATTCTTAAAGCAAAAATAATGAAAGTTTTTAGTAAGTATTGAGGCACTAATATACATTTTTCTTTCATGTTAAAGTTTATAGTAGGGTGTGAATATCAATCAGAAAAGACAACAGTTTCTGGGATGGTTGAATCTATATGAACCATCAGATTTTCTATGGAAACTTTATATTCTTAATAGATGTTTATAATGTCTGTATACAAAAACAGCTATTTCTTTTTATAACTGGGTGACCCAAAAGTCCACTGTAAAACAAGTAGTTGTTCATCGTAGCATGACTTAGACTTGAAGTATCTAAGTAAAATATATGGCGGCAAAAAAGAATCAACGTCGATCACTATGTTGAATGTTTTTCAATTGGATCGTGATATTGTTTCTCTTTAGAAGTTGATTCAATTTATGATAAGTTAACCTATCGATATCAATTAAATACGAAATAACATCATAGAGATTTAAGTGAATTTTCACAAACTCTAATATAGTGTTAGGAAAAATCAAGATATTAGTAAACGTCACTAGATGTCGTTCCTCAGTAAAATAGTATTAGTGCTATAAAGTGATTCATTCAATACTGATGGCTATGACCACAGCTAAAATATCATGGTTACACAGATCTCTAATCACTAGTATCGTGAAATCTAGAAATTCTTGCTACTGACAGACAGTTGTTTAGTCGTTTCAATGGAATTATCAGTATTAAACCCATACAGTTTAGAAAGTATGTGCTGTTGTCAAATGAAATCAACATCCACTCACTCACACTCTCAGTCGACATACAAAAGCAACATTGATAGCTATCTATTCATTTTAATATTTTTTTTTTATTATTAATATTTGTTTCTTATAATGTCATACAAATCTACGTCAAATCATTATACATTTAGAAGAAAGAAAAAGACTGAAATCAAATCCGTTCACTTGAAGATTGTTTCGCTAATAAATCTCGAATTTCACGTAATAGTTTTATGTCTTCACTTGGTTCAAGATTTATACTTTCTTCTTTTTGCTTCTTTTTTGCTGTGAGTTGCCGTATTTGATTTATACCTTTGATAACAGAGAACAATGCCAATGCCATAATCAATAGTGATATTATTGTCTGAATAAATTTTCCATAACGAATAACAACAGGTGGTTGATCTGTATAAACGAAATTTTTCATCTTAATCGTTAGATTAACAAAATCAACGCCACCCAAAACAAGACCAAATGGAGGTGTAACTATATCATTAACTAGTGATTGAACCACACTCGTAAATGCTGTACCAATAATAATACCGATGGCTAAATCCAGTACATTGCCTCGAAGAGCAAATCTATGAAATTTTGAAGATATAAAAATAACGCATAACAAAGTATGACGATGAGCACGACTGTTATACTTGACTCTCATATGTTAAAATTACATGTGAATCTTCATGTAAACAATATTATATTTTCATAAGTACCTTCTATTTTATTTCAAATTTTTTTCGATTATATATTTACGAAGAGATATTATACCTTCATTAAAATCAACAAGAAACAATAGCGAGGAACCCATGCTGCTGAAAAGAGATCCAAAAAGCTCGCTCACACTTGGCACGATGCCGTATAAGTAAATGATCAATAATTTCAATGGAGTAGGAACTAATGTTGATGATGTACCTGTTTAATCAATATCGAAATGGTGAACCTATTTTCAAGAGCTATCCAGATGGATAACATTCATTTATGAAACATGAGTCGACTAGCATTCTTATCGTCATATACATGCATTTGAGTAACAGTGTAGCTATTTTATCATGGATAACATTTCGAATAGAAAAAAGTATGCATACATACGCTTTGAATTCTTTGCAAAAATTTCGACAACATTGACACACACCAGCCATGTATGATGGAACGTAAAATTTATATAGTTATAGACTGCTTGACTTAGCTTTTTAACTTGCTAAAGAATCAGAAGAAGAAGAAGAGAAGCAAAAGAATAAAATTTCACAATTAGTTATTTGTAATCATCAAGAGAGCGTCAATGAATAATGTACGAAATAATCATGTGTCTTTTATATGACAAATATTTTGATAAAGAATTCTATGCATAATAATACGTTGAAAAAGAGAAAAGAAAAGAATTTTCATTAAGATAATGAATTACAGTAACAGTTGTGACGTTCATAATATGCATTTACTCATCTGTAGTTTTTTTTAGTTCGAAGACATGCCCAAAACGAGAGCCATTCATCTTGTTCTCTATCGACATAAGTCTACGTGATTTATTTCCATTGCGTGACAGCTTTTCATTGATGTGCTAAAATATATTTAATTTCCATCGCAATTCTAATTATTGAAAGACGACGGCATTATGTTACCACATGAATAAACAATTTTTTCACTCTACGCAACCATCTTAATTTGAATATTCGAAGTGAATTAATTTTTTCGACAATTTATTAAAACTGTAAAAAGTGAACATTATATTTAGGTTTTAAAATAAATTTAAAAATAGATTTAGTTTTATCAGTTATGGTCATTGTTTTGATGAAAAATTTATAGATGACTGATGTGCTAATATATCTCGAATTTCACGTAATATTTTAACTTCTTCATCAACATTATCTTCAACATTGTCGTCAGTGGACGGCTTCTTTTTACGTGTTATATTACGTAATTGATTGATGCCTTGAATTACGAAGAACAATGCCAATGCCATAATCAATAGTGATATTATTGTCTGAATAAATTTTCCATAACGAATAACAACAGGTGGTTGATCTTTATAGACAAAGTTTTTCATTTTAATCGTAAGATTAGCAAAATCAACACCACCCAAAACAAGACCCAATGGAGGTGTAAGTATATCATCGACAAGTGATTGAACTACACCCGTAAATGCTGTACCAATAACAAGACCAATGGCTAGATCTAATACGTTTCCTCGTAGAGCAAATCTATTTCATGAAAATAATGTTGTAAAGCGACTATAAACAACAAACGTCATTTACATACGATTTAAATTCTTTACACAAACCCATACACCATTGACCAACAGATGCCATAATGATCTGAAAATATGTTCATATACCTTAGGTAGATAAGTTACATAGAGAATATGGCGTTTTTTATTCTTCTAAGCTGAGAACAATGCGCGTAATTATTTAGGATAACTTTTGAAATGTTCGAACATGTTTTCTATAGAGTTTTGGACCTTTTGAAAATATTTGAACGAAAGGATTTCGACAACAGTGACGAACTACTCAACTCCTTCTGAGCCTTGTTGTTCAATGAATATTTATTCGATATTGTCAAGAGATATATTTTTTTTCATTCAAATTCAAAGAACTCGAGTGGATTTGAATCGATTTTTCTTTACAGTGTATGCCAAAAATATCGTGCTGTCTCTTTTTGCTTTGAGTTATACACTAAAACGAGACAATACTAATCGATTCTAATTAGTTATTGTATCTGTATACTAGAGATCGAGTACTCTCTATTTTTGTATCTCTCGAATATGATAAATCCTTGACTTTTAAATAAGATAATAACAAACAAACAGCTCAGTGTTAAGTAAAAATAAATGACCCAAAAAGATACTACACAACTATATTGTTGTTATAAATATTAGCTATATTCGTGTGTAAGCTACGTGAAATGAAACATTGCATTGATATTAAAAAAAACTATGCTATAGATCTATCACTGTCTGACAGGTTCGTACTTCGATCAGTCGGAATTATCAGGTAGATGAGAATTTCATTTGCATTTAAATATTATCCAAAAATTAACAAAACCTTATTAATCTTGAATTTAGAGAATTGATCAGATCTACTAAATATATTTGCTCAATGTCAATAACGTATTAGTCCATTAGTTAACACGATATTTCATAAATAGATAGAAAGAGTAAGAGAACATTCGTTACTTACTGACGAAACCTTATTTACGATGATAGCCAATGAATAATACAATAGAAAAGGAGAAAATATTAAACGCTATTATGATGATTCTGTTATGAGATATGGACAGTATGCATTCATGAAATATTCATTGTCTTTAAAACACAGTCATTCCTCGTGAACTACTTCAGAGCAACAATTTTCTTCTGTAGTTTTTCTAATAATATGTATTTCTTAGCACTGTGGTTTTTCTTTTGCAACTATATTCTACATTCAAAGATTTTTCGTATAAAACAGATGTTTACATACACATATATATATATATAGATAGATAGATAGATCGTATGTGACATTTATTACGTTGGCATATAATTGAATTCAATTAATATTGTGTTATTTTAGTACACAACTCGACAGTAGGAAAAACAGTAACTGACTTTTTCTGTGCTCTATGGAAACTAATGGGATGTGAAACTAGGAATCGTTGTTTTTCTGGATTTATCACACTATTGATTTACATTCACGAGTGTACACAAGTGACGAAAGCTAAATGAATAATACATGATTTTTTTAGCTACATGAATATTGTTTTAGTTCTCAAACAAATATCATGTTTATTCATCTGCAAATACTTCTCAATGAGATATTCTGTCTATTAGTCCATAAAACTTATTCTCTCTTATTACACTACATCTAGTATTGTAGCAATGATAAAAATAGGAAATAATTGCTTTATGTATATTTGACATTGAGATGTCGATATATACATGACTAATGGTACATGCATTACGTGAATCCAATATCTTCCTTCGTTGAAGACTGTTATTACAGTATTGTCCTTTTTGAGAAATAAACCGTATGTTGATGTTGTTTATTTTTAGTTATTCATGCCAGAATAATTATATTCCTCCATTCATATGACAAAAAATCAGCTATAAATCTTCTTTGGTTCCATATATATATATATGTTTATGTATGTATGATATTTTCCTTCCTTTCTTCATTCTCTCACATATTTTATCGAAGAGCGTTTCCGGATGTTTATATAACGTATCATAGTATTCTTTTGACTATGGAAATTTAAGCCATTTCATATACTAAAATAAACTCATAGTGAAGCGTTGGAAGTTTTTGAAATTAGATAAACACAAAACAAACTTCGCACATCAATCATATTTTAATGTATGGAGAGTGAATCGATATTTATTTCATTACTCTTGTAACACAATAGTCAAGATTCTATGCAACGAGTAATATCAGATGAAAATATGGAGGCATGGTCTGTTCTTTTTTCAGGTTTGAATTAGAAATATGCCCATAGATAGAAAACGTTCTATTCTCTAAGTGTGCCAATACATATTTGCCAACCAATATATATCATGTTTTCTTCTTAGATCTTTCAATCTTGGTACATCAATTTTGATTACAAAGGCTGATATAATTATACTGTTGATGATGCGAGTTTTCAAATATGTTACGTGTACGTATATCATTGATATGATGATATATACACAATGTTTTCAGACATAGAAACTTGTCATTGATTCGAACTTTCATACGATAGTGAAATTTATTCATTATCGATTTATTTCTGAAACAGAGAAGAATGTTCAAATATTTAGTTTATCATGTTATTAGTGTTGAATCATTTCACGGAGTACAATATTACCTTTGTCAACTAGATTAGTAAAACAAAAGAATGAACAACTTACACTGTTGTCTTTCTTCTCGCATGATGATTTCATGTGAATGTATTGTACTACTTGATATACATGACTTTTTCTTTGTTCTTTCTAGTTTCTTGTTTTTATTGATTGATAAATCTGAATTCTTACTTGTTTTCCAATGGTTCAGATTCGGTACTTTGACATGTCAATGATATTGTCTGCTGTTTGTTACTGTTTTATGTCGGTCACAAGGTCTAAATGAAACATGTACAAACAATCAACGAATTAGTATTACCAAAGCATATATGCTATGCTCCATAATGGGTGACGAAAAGAAATAGAAAATATGTGTGATAGTAATCAACTAAAATACAAGTTGAATGAAACAATGTTTTAGTCAAAACCACACATCTAAGAATTTCAATCTGTGAAGAAAGAGAAGAAACTTATAATCATATCAAAGTGAAGACTTTCGGCAGGTTGTCAGTGTGGGCATGACATTGAAGAAAATATTCGTGAGTTTGATTGCATAGAAGCAAAACACTTCATGGAGAAAATTCTTTATTTCATCATTGTCGTCTCACTTATGTTAGCCGAAAAGCACACGGATACAGCCATTTGACCGACGGAAATCATGTCAGGCGAGTTTTCCTCGTCGTTAATACGCACGAATCGATTACATTGGGATGTTGGAGAAATGTGAATATCAGGAATCGCAGCTGCCTATAGCGAAAAATCAGAATACTATAAAACTAATTCGGATACTATTAAGTGACCAGGATGAAATTTTCAGATGAGGCACTAAATTATTGGTAATTCATCCGAACTAGTTTATTAACCTTCTTCGAATAGAAACTACGAGTGTCGCTTTCATCTGGGAATCATGTTTTATGCGCTCTCTATTCCTCAGACACGTGAGGCTACGAAGAGAACACCCTCAGTTTTTTATTTTCATGTGTTTTTTGGTATGTAAACCATTCTCTTGGCAAATGTCTACTCTCCTCTTATATAAAACTATCATGTCATAGACATTCAGTTAGTAAAAAAGTTCCTTAAATTATTGGCGTTTTGGCATGTCAGAAAACACAGCCATATTGGTAGGTAGTTCACACGAAAATTCACAAGCGTTTGTATATAAACATGAAATACTTCTGATGAGCACATTTGATACGAAAAAGTGATTGATGAGATAATCTCAGTTAATCAATTCGCATTCTTTGAATAAAAGAGTTGTACAAGACTTCGTGTATGCATACACAGTCGGATAGTATCACGTATCGGTATCGCGTTGAAGTACTTGTGATAAAATAGTTGCTTTTAAAAATTAATTGATCCGAAATAATCAAATCTTGAACCGATTTTGACAAGTAACAATTGAAATACAGAGAAAACTTGAAGATTTAAGGAGCGTTTAGAATAACCCGATGTCGTCAATTGTTCATCAAAACCGACGATATAACCATACCAGTTTGTGGGAAAACCGACAGTTCACCTTGGTTTCATAATATTTACCATTTAAAAAATAATTTAAATGATGATTTAAATTATTTTATGGTAAAAATAGTCGAAATATGACTTTATAAAGTGCACAGTTTTAGATGGCGTCACGAATTTATTCATGGGTTCACTTTTAATTATGTTAACGAGTGACTATTTTTATGGCGCCATCTTTAATAAAAACTCAAAATCGAAAACTAAACCCTTATAGTCGATTTGGCTGGTACCATCAGCTTCAGTGCGATTCTAACTAGCGAAGCAGTCGATTGGAACTGATATGTATGAGTTTAAAATAATTAATCCTTCGCAGTGCAAAGAAAATTTCAACTGGAGAACAGCTACTAACTTCCTAGTTGACCACGGTTAACTGCCGATTTTCAAGCGACATGGTACAAAATCACATGCCATAGCAACGTACAAGGGCTCTTTCAGGAGGGCTACTGGGACTAATTTTTTCTGAACTTATTCTTTCTATGAAATTTAGTTACGTCTTCATGATTTATTAGTAATCCTGACTTTTCAGTACACTCAGATCGGTCAAGTAGCTTAGAAATATCCTCATCCTTACTCACATGTTGTTCATCTTTCAGTATACTATCTGAGATTTATCTCGAAATGCTTAAGGAGAAAATGAAAAGTTCCAGTACGTCCTAACAAGACAAATCCTGATAGCAACAACTATCGATTTGAAATTGTTACTTACAAAATATTAATTAAAATTACCATCACGTGGTACATCAACGTAGACAAAGAAATGCATGCGCGACAATTATAACGAGATCTCTCATTCTATGGTTGTTTGTAAGGCATATGAAACTCGGGCACGCCATCTCATTCAAATTCAATTAGACTATGAGAACGTACTAGGAAAGAACTCGGTTTATAGCAGAACCGTACGTCGGCAAAACGCTTTGAGTTCTAGTAGAAATTCACCGAATGAGCAACAAACTATTGTGAGTTTGCAAGGCGCTTTTTAAGTTTAATCAATTTCTAAGACACGTCAAAGATTCGAACCTTGGATACTGGCAAGTAGCAATTTATTTTCTTTTAGTACGTGTAATAGAATTGCAAGTGATACTATGTTGTACTTAAACTATAAGTTGATGAGATATTTTTGTAAAAATTCAAACACTTTCAAAAGTTAGTTCAACGAAAAAGCTCACTGCTCGTACTCAGGCTCGATTGTATACAAATACAATAAAATTCTAATTCGCTCTCATGCGTATAATTTCGTATCAAGATAATTGTTTCCCATTCTTCTTGGATATCACACATGCAAAATAAAGCTTACATGTACATTCATTCAGTCATGTTCTATCTGAAGACAATTTTGTAATTGTCTTCTTCGAAGTTTTATTAGTGAACCACAACTTTTTCTATTTTGTTTCACGAAAAAAAGAAAACAAAAGGAAAAGTGAAATTCAACACTAATCTATTGTTCATTGGAAGATTGTTTTGCTAATAAATCTCGAATTTCACGTAATATCTTAATATCTTCACTTGGTTGAAGTTCTATCGTTTCTTCATTTCTTCTTTTTCTCGTTGTAATATGATGTAATTGGTTAATACCTTTAATAACGAAGAATAGTGCAAACGCCATAATACATAAAGACATAATTGTTTGAATAAATTTTCCATAGCGAATAACAACAGGTGGCTGATCTTTATAGATAAAGTTTTTCATTTTAATCGTTAAATTAGCAAAATCAACACCACCCAATACAAGACCCAATGGAGGTGTGACAATATCATCGACAAGTGATTGAATTACATTGGTAAATGCTGTACTAATAACCAGACCGATGGCTAAATCAACAACATTCCCTCGAAGAGCAAATCTATGATCAGTAAAGAGTAGTGTTACAATAAAACAAATTCAAAATCCAAACAAGGCTGAATGAGTTTGAAGAATATCAGCTTGATGTTCGAGTCTCTATTCTCACTGTATCAAGTTCGAGTCAACCTATCATATTACATAATTATCTGTAGCTATAAAACCAAATCATGTTACAAAGATAGTTCGATGACTAAATCATAAGTTTACTCTCAAAAGAAAATAGCCCTCGACGATAGCACCACTACACTGAACTGACTTCGAAGAAAAAAATTATATTCATGTGTTAATATCGGTATCACGAAGAGTAAGTATGAATACGTACGTTTTGAATTCTTTACAAAAATTTCGACAGCACCGGCATGCTTCAGCCATGTGATTGAATTCGAAGATTGTTTGAGCTTATTTTATAAAATTGTATTTTATAACTATGCAATGAGAGTGATAAGGAAAGAAAAAAAATGTATGAAGTTGAGGATAAAGTTCAACCATAGTTATGCATAATCAGAAAGAAAATTCATTAAACTATGTGTGGAAACTGTCATGTATCTTTCCTATGTGAACAAACTTAAGATACGCTATGTTATCGTTAATTTTAATATGACGAATCACAGTTAAATAATGTATTAAACTAGAAGAGAAGTTCATGTTTGTGTTTGCTGAACTATCCTTTGTAGACCTGAGTTCAAAGAACTACGAGAAAAAGAGCAGTAGTCGAGCTCGTTTGTATGTTATTGTTTCATTGTCAAACATTTCTTCATTTATACACAATAAAGTGCACTTCATTCTCTTCAAGTTTAAATCAATTTCTATTCGATACAGACATAAAATGCTTGACAATATCACAACTACCTATTCATAAAGAATGTTCAGGTAGTATTAGTATTTATTTTTCATTCCTTCTTCGTTTCACTAGTATAAAGTAAAATTAAATTTGTCGATAGTTTCATCGCTGAACTACATACATTACTTCCGTTATGGGTTCACATACTAACTCGAAAATAGCGAATAATGTTTTCTAAGGTAAACTTGCAGCGTACATCGGATTCTTTTGTTTGTATTCCTTGGCGATATAACAAGACTTGAGCACTCTTGGAGCATTGTGAATGCTTTCTGTAGCATGAGATGAATGTAATAAGCTTATAAATATTTCTACAAGCATCTGAACACGTCATTGATCTACACTAGAAGTCAATCTGGCTGTTGCACGTTGAATAGTGGTGCGAAAATTCTCGAACCTGGCAAGTTTTCACTACAATATAAAATAATCAATAAGATTCGAGTACCGGAGATTTGATCTGTTCAGTTCAGTTTGAGTAAAGAAAATCCCGTAACTGAAAACCAATGGGACTTCTTACCTAAAATTCATCCAGTAATAGTTATAGGAAAAAAAGATCTGATTTTCAAGCTACGCTCTATTACAGAGCAAGGATATTGAAACGATTGTTATTCGAAATTTAGACAATGAGCATTGTAAAAACAAATATGAAAGAAAAACAATTATGGTTCTGGTTACCAAGGGATGAAAACTTTCGGTTGAAAATTCAGAAATCTTCAATCTGAATCAAATTTTATTAGTACAATTACGTTAGTAAACATATTAGAGTTCCAGGTGTCAGCTATAGGAAAACGATTACGGTAAGAACTTTAATTCTATTACATATGTATATATCAAAATTAGATATGAATCAATGTATATTTCCTGAAGTACAATCTATTGCTCAAACTTGATTGTATAAATATATATGTGTCCTTTTTGAATGCAGTCTTTTGGCTCTACAAGAAAAAAAAACAAGTTCAAGTTCAAAAGAATTGTAATTAATCTTCGACATCATCAGTTATTTTCTTATCTATTGCAACTGAGTAGATAAATCTTTGACGGATGATTGTTGAGCTAGTAAATCTCGAATTTCACGTAATAATATGATTTCTTCATTCGTTTTACTTTCAGTTCTTTCTTCAGTATTATTCTTTATTTTATACAATTGATTGATGACCTGAATAATAGAAAAAATTGCTAAGGCTACAATTGATAACAAAACAATGGTTTGAATAAACTTTCCATAACGAATAACAACAGGTGGTTGATCTTCATGAACGAAATTTTTCATTTTAATTGTTAGATTAACAAAATCGACACCTCCAAATATAAGAGCCAATGGTGGTGTAACAACATCATCGACGAATGATTGAATAACATTCGTAAATGCTGTACCTATAACAAGACAAATGGCTAGATCTAATACATTTCCTCGAAGAACAAATCTATGAAATAAAACAAGTCTTCTTAATAAATATATAATGTGTCTATACACATAATTACTCTCTGAAGTTTGTACAAAACTTCATGCAACATTGACTTAAACATGTCATTTTGATCGGCAAAACATTTAAATATCACTGATTTTCTATGTTATGGTTACTGTATAGATTTTACAATAGTGTATATACGATCGGCAATACTAATGGAAATCTTGTAAATAATTTCTTCCTCGAGCAACTAATCAGAAAAGTTAGAGACGAAGAGACACGAATTCATTCATTGTAGAACTAAATGGAAGGACAAATTATTTTGATATGATCTATGAGAGAAATATTTCTTAATTGGATTTTCCAAATGGACGTAAAATTCTCCAATGTTAATACGTTTTCTCTTATACTTGATAGCTTGTTTTCAACTTCAAGAAACTATGCAATTACATTACATAGTTCAAATATGCGAGACGGTTTAAGATTACCGCTGAATGCTTAACTCGGCCTAGAACATTAGTCGAATGTTTATGATATTTAATCTCAATAATGTATATCGAGAATGATAATCATCATTCATTAATATACAAGAACATTTTTGGAAATATACTCTTCTTGATTGCCCTTCTAATTACCATAGAATGATGATATCCAACATTAACACGACATCTGTCATATCGGACGGGATGAAATCTTTTCCAAAACGATGAGTTACATAAAACATTTAGGAAAAAAAGGCTGAACCTAATCGGAACTTCGTAAAACAGTTTTTTTCGTTAGTTTTCTCAAACGACTTTTTCGAAATACAAATTCATTTGATACACGATAAAAAGAATCATGTCTCTGGTCGAACTGAATATATTTCATATTGATTGGCATTGAGTGACTTATCTTAAATTAAATGGTACTTATCTCTCTCTCTCTCTCTCTGTCCCCATATTTTATTGTCACTTTATCCGAATGAATTCACGGATTTAACATCTCTTGTTCTCGTACAGAATGTCAAAGACTTCTTTCGATTGTCTACTACAATAGAAATTCTACGAGACACATAATAAATAGTCCATACAAAATGAATGTTGTACAGGTAAAATTATACTTTAGGAAAGTATTTACTATGAGAAAAGACATTCATCCATCAATACATTTTATAATATGTTTATGAAATCCATATTTACAGGGAAAGTCTCTAGTAGTTTTGTCGATCATACTTGATTCATAACGTTAAACCTATTGTAAGATCATGTCCATATGAATGAAGTCATTTATTTTGTCGATGGCTTCGAATCGATGCAACATAGATAGGGCACTACCGAGAAAATTCATTTCCACAATAAAGCTCGATTAGATTCTATCGATTTTCATTAAGATCTCGTAGAAAAATTGTCGGGCGTTATAATTTAACTATATCCGATAGGATTCAATGACTTGAGTTTAATAGTATCATAATTTAGAGTATGCACAATCTCAAAAAGCTTCTCAATTGCTATGAGAAACGAGAATTGCTTTGAACTTTGTTTTTAACGTGCCAAGCGAATAAAGAAATGTGCATAGCCTTATATTCACCGGAGTTCATATTTAGTTAAAGTTTATTTATATCTGACAAATAGAAATCGAGCACAAAATAGAAAAAGAAAATAAGTAAATGAAAATTTATCGTCGAAGTTGCTGATGAAGGCTGAGCATTTGTGATGAAACTAATGGTTTCTAAAATATAAATTGAGAAGAATATTTTTGTTTTTAAAAAAAAAGCCAGAGCTCTATTTATTATACTTGAGCATAGAAAGAAGGTGGTTCTTGGGTTTTAAGTCGTTTTGCAAGAGGTTCGTGATTTTCTTGCATAGCCTAAAAATCAAATAAAAATTATCGTACCTTCTCTTCTCTCTATGTATCTGAAAAATAAGAGTCATAGCTAGAATCTAAATGTATTGTAACTCAAACAATTGAATTTATTTTTCAGTCAGTTTAAAATTGTTTGATGATGTTTCGTAGATTTCAAAACCTATTTGTTAGATTAACTAGCAGATTAAGAATTGATGAATCGTAAGATATAAGGTGGCATCGAATATTATTTGAATTAGCGTATTGAATTTCTTCTGCCGAGTTATTTGTCCAGATGATCTCCAGAAAATATCGAAAATTCACGGATGAAATGAGCCAGTAATCATTAGACCAAGGAAATGATAGCTTCCTATATTTGATACATTAGATTATTGCTTAAAAGTCTAATTCTAGACTTATTCGATAGATAATTCCTTTTATTTTTCAAAGTTTTTTCTCGTGGAAGAATAAAGTAAGAACTTCAGATAGGTTCTAGACAAATAACGAGGCAGTTTCTTCTCGTCTTTCGGTAAGGCACCTGGATTTTCGTATTGGAAAAATCGACTGTTCGACAAAAACATGTTTTACATAGAAAACAGTTATTGAAAAAATATTATCGCCTAAAACGGACAATTTAGTTTAATATCAAACTTTTTAGAGAAGTATTTATTCGATGAAACGATCGATATCAAGAATTTGTAACATGTTCTACAACGAACGTAAATGGTAAACAAAAGTCAATTCGTTCACGAATAAAAATAATTGTTCAGTTCTTAAAATAAAGAAAACCTTTCGAGGCCTATGTATTGAAGAAGAATAAAATTCTGATTCGTGACTGATAATATTTTTGAGTCGTCTGAGATGCTTTCAAATGGGTTAAAAATGAACTAATATTTTCTTTCGAACCGCTAGAACCCAAAGCTTTCTAAGAATTCATTCAATAGTTCCATAACAAAAATCAATTTTCTAACTTCGAATCAGTATATCAGTGTTAGAATTTTTTTTCGTCGTGTCTCTTACCAATTGCCTATATCACAAACTATTCAAGAGATGATTATGACTTTTCTTTAGTAAAAATCAAAATAGTTCTTCTTACAAGAAGATGTACATGTGGATGCTGTTCGGGTACGAGTATCATCTTATGGACAGAAGCATGACAATTTTCTTGTGTTACTTGAATTGATGATTCTTCCATCAGAGAAGGTTGCGCAACTGGTTGCTGCTGCTGCTGTTGTTGTTGCGGTTGTTGGTCTTCTTCTTCGGTGATAAATTCTCGTTTTCCATATGGAATTTCCATACCATAGAAAGCGCTAATAAAATTTAAAAAGCAAACGTCAGAATAAATTATTTTCCTGATGTAAATTTATAAGACACATACTCTTGACGAGGTAATGGTAGTTGTTTGAAAAAAGGATCAGAAAGTGCTTGTTCAGCTGTAATACGTTTATTAGGATCGAATGTTAGGAAACGTTTCATTAAATCTAATGAAAAACTCGGATGTCCATTAGGAAAGACTTTTTTCATCCATTGTTCTATACTACAATGACCATAGCTATAGAAAGAGAGAAAAAAAGAAATTCAAGATAAAAGTTACGATTTATCGTGAAATAATTACTGAATAGCACGAAAGCCTTCTTTACTCAAACGTGGATGATCAGGCATTTGTTTAATACCAGGCCATTCATTGTCTAGAAATAATTTTACAATATTTTTAATTCTATTTTTCTACATATCGAATAGCTCGGTAGATCATTAGAAAAATAATGAAACTATAAATTTCTGACATCGAATTTTTTTTATCTTTCTGTTGTATAGATCATTGTCTAATAATCGATACCTGAAGGGTAACCCAGCACTTGAAACATTTTCTCGAGTGCATCACGATTAAATGGTGATGATGCTTTAATATCATCTTGTTTACAATGAAACAATGGTTCGAGTGTTAATAATTCATATAGAATACATCCAATAGCCCATAGATCTATTTTAAAAGAAGAAAAAATAAATTCAATCAACAAAAATGAAAAATCCTGATTAACCTATTGCTTTTGTGTGATGATGACTACCAAGAAGAAGTTCAGGTGAACGATACCACAACGTAACAACAACTGGATCAATTTTACTCAATGGTATAAGTGGAGCATTGAATAAACGTGCGAAACCCATATCTGCTATTTTTACACGACCACGTTCAATGCCATCACCCATTAACAAAATATTGGCTGGTTTCTATAAAAATCCCAAAAGGTTCAAGAATAGAAATCAAAAAGAAAAAAAAGTTTGTTCAATTTTCAAATACATACTAAATCTCGATGTAATACCCAATTTGAATGTAGATAATGAATACCGGCAAGAATTTGATATAGTATTGATTTGATCATACCCGGTGCACAAGATACAGTCTTCTTTGAAGCTTTTGCTGCTCGATGATATTTAATGATATGCTATGTATTGAAAATTTCAATAGAAATTCATTGCAAATAATTTTACAAAAATTAATTTTTGAAAATCTTCAAACTCGAGGATTCTTACGTAGAAATCTCAACTAATCGACCTGACATATTCTTCTACATACATCATAACCGAGTATTGTTTATCGATTGAATCATTCTTTGAAAATATGAAGAATGAGACCTTAAAACATTTCGTATTTTCTTCATCGGATACAACTCAATTTTGTAATCAAAATCTATAATTAGAAATCACAGTCTAAGAACGATGACTGAATAAATTTGAAATAAGAAAAGGTTGTTTTTTTTCGGGCTTCATATTTAATTAGACCACAACAATATATATTCCGAATTATAATACAAAGCAAAAAAGAAACTCAGTCAACAAGGGCAAAGTAGTTCCGTTGGCAATTGTGATCCAATAAACTTTCATCTCTAACTATTCTATTTATTGTTCGAGAATGTAAATTATACAAAAATAGAATTCATTCATACCCAAAGATCGTGTTCAGCAAAATCAAACAATAATGAAACACGACGATCTTCATGAGATAAAAAGACACGTTGCAAATTAATAAGATTTACATGATTCAATTCACGAAGTAACTAGAATAGATGAACATTCGTAGATAGAATGAAATTTCTTGAAAGAATTTATTCACAGCAATTTCTCGTATGGCACTATTTGACATTGATTGTCCAGT
The DNA here is from genome assembly GCA_900239685.1 of Rotaria macrura. Lineage (NCBI taxonomy): Eukaryota > Metazoa > Rotifera > Eurotatoria > Philodinida > Philodinidae > Rotaria > Rotaria macrura. The sequence continues at coordinate 36,618 of OENT01001038.1, read as the reverse complement.
TGCTAGAAGAAATAAAATAAAATTTTCAATCATAAAAAAAGACGGGTTGATAATTACCATCGATTTGTTTCAATGCATAGTCATTTTTATCACTTCTATTTTTATCAAGAAAAATAAATTAGATATCTATAAATTAAATTCAAATACTAACCCATCCTTTCGTTTTGCTTTAAAAACTTTTCCATATGTTCCACGACCGATCATACGACCTTGAAATTCGAAAAGATCTTCGACTGATCGTCGATCTTGATCTTGTTGTGTTCGAAATTCAAAATCCATGTACAAATTTCGATATTAATTCCTCATTATAATCGATTTTATTTACGTCTAAAAAAATCAATACAATTTCAGAAAATAGAGAATATTTTTTTTTCTTTTATACAAATAGAAGTAAAAGAAAAAAAAGAAGTGATCCGTTCAAGAAATGATTCGAACGTTTGTACAGTACATTAATGTTGAAATCATTGATTTCGACGCACAATAGAGAAAGAAAATAATTGAATATTTATTTTTATTTTATTTTTCTTTTGAAAGTGAAAATGAAATTTTTTCATGAATTCCAGTTAACCAACACAAATAAAACAATCGAGCAAAAAAATTAACCAATGATATTTCATCGAACGATGTCATTCATTGGATAGTATGTCCAACAATCGAAATAGACTATAGATGTTTTCTTAGTCATCCATTTCATTAGTTCGCACAAGTTTACGAAAATTTAATAACGTGAATATTTTCACTTTCAGATATACAATAATGGGTGGACGAAATATTAGCACGACAAAAAGTGGAAAATTTATGAATCCAACTGATCAAGCTCGTAAATTTCGTTTTCTATCGTACATACTTGAAAATAGAACTATTTGTTTTTTTCTATAAAGGTAAAGAAGCTCGAAAGAAAGAATTGAAGAAAAATAAAAAACAACGTCTATTAGTTCGACAAAATGTACTCAAAGGAAAAAATCCTAAGAGTCTTATTTCCGAAATGGAACATCTCGATCGAATGGAATATGATCCAGTTAATCCTGCGCCATACAATATTAAAGTTTTACAAGAGAAACGTAAAAAAGTTAAAGAAACATGGGATCGAGTGTATCGACTCTATGTAAGTTCAATTGAATCTACTAGGAAATCAAGTAATATTTATTTCATAGGCAAAAGATCAACCTGAATCTGTATCACAAATGGATTCTCTATTAGCCGAATATGAACGAGGACGTGCTCAACTTATAACTTGGTTCGGTAAGATTTTTATGTTGAGAATTTCTTGATAACGAATCATTTAGATATTTCTTTGAGTAAGGCTATGTTGTACGGAACGATCGAGAAGCTAGACAATAGAAATCTTCTCTTTTACTAATGAGACTATCTGCATGACTCTTGGCACAAAATTTTCCGTTACTCAAAAACAACTAATGGCAGTAAAAAGCATTTAGTAAGCTTCAGAATTTTACAATCTATCCGATTATGAACTCAGAAGTTTTGTGAACGAAAGTGAAGTCTTGCAGGGTATGAGACTTTCCTGTACTCTGTACGTTATCCAATTTTACTTGCATTCTACCATCTTATAAGGTAACTAAATATTTGTTTTTCTTAGAAAATAGTTCTTGAGAAAAGGATTACAGTTCAGTGTAATATTACGTTTGGTAAAGTAGTGTTCATTCTATAAAATCAATAAATTTTCGAAAGTTAAGAAAAATCCTATGTGTTCGACGCTCAAAAATCAATACTTTCAGACCTTTTCTTTTTTCAAGATTTCCTTAGTGTTCAGAAAAGATCATTGTTTCTCTTCAAGTCAAAAATTCATTGAAATCGTAGATAATAGAACACTGCCTAGAAATTATAAACTGAAAAAGTATGATTCGTTGATAAATGTTTCTTAGAATGCATTATAACATGTTCTTTGTTTTTATTAGTATTAAATTAAAATAGCAGATAAAATCAATTTGTTGATTCTTGATTTTGTGGGATTTAGATATTGTTTGAAACTCTGTTTCAATTTTACAGAAATACCAATTCTTTTGTACGATACACAAGTAACGAAAAGAGAAGATGCAGAACTCCTCAGGACTATCGAAAAAGTATTCCGTCCCACCTAGGTCTGTCATGTGTAGGTAACTCTTTTTTTTTCTCGATATACAGTTAAAACAGTGAAGCTAGTTCATATTTTATTTTTTTCATATGAATGATTTATCGCTAAAAATGATCCGGTATTTACGACATGTGATTTTACTATGGATCTATTTCAAGATTACATTTACATCATAAATTGTATAGTTACAAATAGTTCTCTGCTGCTAAAATTCAACGCTGACAGAATGGATACATGATTTCTTCAAGCGTAACGGTGTTACCTTTTCGATTATCTCCAAAGGTCTGACAACTAGTTTAGTCGTTCGAATTCCATTCGACATATAGCTATCATATTCTATTCATGTTGGATGAATGATTCAATTTTTCGTTGAAATCTCGAACTTCTAGGAGGATTTTATCATCATTTAACGGTGTCTAAAAAAGACATCAGTTTTATTTAGAGCAGTTATATAAGTCTAATTTTTTGAGAAAATGTTTCTTCAAATCGAATAAGGAACTTTCAAGCAGTGAAAAAATGTTTTCTCTAAAGTATGGTCACTGAGATTAAAAAAAACACGCCCACAACACTATGACACTGCTCTTTATCGACCAAATTTAAGACACTTAACGTGTTTAGGAATAGTTAATTGTCGCACGTATATATTGTTCTGTAAAAAAATCAAGTTGCTACATCGAAATGGAAGTTCATTCACTCAACAAGAACTAAGGAGTTCCGCTGTGGAATGAGAGGAAAAATTCTTTAGTAAACGATATGTCACTCGGGATTTTTCAAATAGAAAATAGATCAAATTCGTAACCATTGCAAAATGTTATATCTGAAAATGCGTTCAGAGCTGTTCATATCCAAAAAAATATTTGTTGAAAAAACTTCATCAATGATGTGCCGCATTTCGTGGACAAGCTATACAATACTATCAAGTTATTCGGAGTAATCTTTTTTCTTGAAATTCGACTATCTCCTAGAAATCAGATAAGAACATGAGGATGGTTCTGTTTTTTTTCTGATTTGAATTCGAAAATACAAAGTAAAACAGTTCACACGAAATGTCTATGCAAAATTCAATTTTAATTGATTTTCTCTGAACATTCTTTATAAATGATTATTCGTTTCTCATTCAAAATTTTGAATAGAATCTGTCAAAGAAACACAACGTGTAACTGTCGATGAAATTCCAATGCCAGAATTACCAAGTGTATCGTTAACAGCTGAAGTAAATCCCGTACCAACTACTACTTATCATGAGCCACCACGAAGTATTTTAAAGCAAAAAGAGTAAGTTATTTATCTGGTATTTATATCATTGTTGAAAATTTTCAACTCTCTCTTGAAGTTCTACAGAGCAAGCATCACGTATTGTTATTACAAAAAAGCCACCAGGTCCACCACCAGGTCGACCACCAATACTAAGCGATAATGAAGATATTAGTGATGATGATGAAGGTAAATACTAGTTATTTGAATGTACAATTCAAAACAGTAACTTCAATTTTCAGAAACTTCATCGACAACAAAACCTCCTCAACAAGAACGACGACGTATTCGTTTTGCTGATCCATCATCATCAGCTCCGGCAACAGCCACTGTCAGTCGATGGAGTGATAATATACCTAATCAAGAAGAAGCAGAATTCGGTACACCAGTTACTGCTGCTTCTGTAGAAGCACCACCATACAATACAGTTCGTTTATAATTTTCCATCAAACTAAAATACTATGTATGTTTATTTAATTAAGGAACGACCTCTCGTCATGCCACCACCATTTCCGCCTCCTCCTCGAGGTTTGTTTATTTTGAATAGAAAACAAGAAGATTTTCGACATACTTAATTAAAAATAAATTTTGTTCATTTTTAAGGAATGAGATTACCACCACCACCACCTCCGGCCGCATTTTTTGCTGCAAATCCAAGTAATAAAATTTTTACGAAGTTGTAATAACTTTCCTCTACGACGAATTTGTTCTTTAGGTGTTCGAATGCCTCCCAATGTTCGATCAACATTTCCTCCGAATATGCCACAATCGAAACTCATTCATCAACAACCACCGAATGTATTCAGTGCACCACCAAGTCTTATCGTGAAACCATCTCAAACATCTACAACAGCCAATGCTGCTCCTACATTAACTAAACCTAGTATGACATTTGAAGCTAAACCACAAATAAGGTATTCAATTTCGAAAACTTTTCTTTCATATAATTTATGTTATTTCCATATGCATGATATGTATTTCAATTGATAGAGCACGTCAAGATGTTACAAAATTCGTTCCAACTGTACTTAAAATTAATCGTAGTAAAACAGTTGGTAGTGGTATGAAAACTACAGATAAACTAAGTGGAATGCAGTCAACATCACGTTTCGAAGATCCACTTTCAATGAAAGGACGAATGGGAAGTTCAACTGGTATGGGTAATCAACATTTACTAATGACTGGACCATCAACAGATGATGCATATGATACGTTTATGAAAGAAATTAATCAATTGATGTAGTTTAACATTACTTCTTGTTTTCATTCGTTCACTTGTATGTGTATATAAATAATATGTTCACTTCGTATGAGATTTGACTGTCAAGAAACAACATCCATAGGTGAATATATTGAAACTTAAAAGTGTTTTAATCCTTATTCATTATCCCTAGAAAATTTCAGACATTAACATGCTGATAACAAATACTACTTGGCATCGTAGATTTTTGTCAGTAACTTTTCCGACTCGTAGAGCTTGTCGGGATGCGTATATTGTTCGACCTGATTGTCTCTTTTGATAATTTCTGAAAGTATTTTTTTTTTGTAAAACATGTCGAGTCAACTATTCATAATTCTCTTGACATCAAAAAATGATACAAACAAGTCTTATATTCAACGAAGTTTTTGCTAATGAACGATCATCTTACGAATACGAGACTAGTATGATACTTATCTATAACAAAAATTTGATACCTGTCTAATTCAAAAATTAAAATGGATGAAATGAAGCATGTTGATGATAGCAAGAATATCAATGAATGATATTATTATTGACTGATTATTTTCGTAGGATTGTGAGAAGTTCGCAATCTGTACTGCTGATTTAACAAGAAAGAGACATATGTAACATGTTCTTACCTGATGAGAATATTTTCTTCATTTCATAATGATTAAAATACTCAACAATATGACTAAGATTTTGTTTTTCAAGTAACATTAATTTCGTCATAGGGCAAAAAAAATTGAATGAATTTCATTTTATATTCTCTTATAGAAGGATTATCATCAGAGAAATCTTCTTAATTTGCATTGAAAATAATCTTCATCTGTCTTTCTTTCTTAAATTTTTGACACTCATGATTATCAACAACAAAATTTCATAACTCTAAAATCTTTTTCTAATTGACCATTTGAGTAAAGAAATTATTTTTAAATATAAATAACTGTCTATTGATTACAAACATAACGATATTAGATAAAACTCTCAAATTATGAATCCAAGAATAAAAACATCAAGCGTACTACTCCCCATCGAACTCATATAAATAGTAACATCAATCTCATCATGATTAAGAAAACAATACAAAGTACTTACTGTTGTATCTCTTCAAATTTATGCTGTTAAATAAATGTCGAGAATGAGAATATTCTTTGTGTTCGCTTGTTATTACTAATCAACGAATAAAACAAAAATACAATGTTATTGATGATTAAAATTAATTCTATTGAAGTACAGATATTATTGAGACTCTTATCTTTCTTTTTTCTCGAATAAAAGTGAAAAAAACAAGAGTATAAAATTTCAAACATGACTCATTCATTAGTGTTGCTGATGGGAGACAAACACAACCGATTTTTAAAGTACATTGTGTGTTGCATAGAATGGAATAGTAGTGAAACAAAAAAATTGTTAGTATACTTCCTGTAGAATTAACTTATGTCTGATGTAGATCGTTTTCTACAATGTACAGAAAGTAAATGAATTTGTGTAATTTTTAGAGCACATTTCGCTCAGCAAAACCAATGTAATATTAGACTTTCTTATGGTTAGAATCGAAGCACTTTAAATCGATATAGAAAAATGAATTCTGTACAAACATCGTTTTTAGTTCTCATCAAATATTTGTTCGTTTAGAAATAAATCAAAGTCAATGAAAAATTTTGAAAGAGTACAAAATTTTCATTCTAGCCGATTACTTTTGACGTTAAGGGATGGAAGAAAATTGAACATATATTTTGTGCAATAACTTTTTAGATACAAGTTATAATGAAGTTATTAATGACAAGTGCATGACAGCTGTTGTTTATTCGATGATTGATGTATAGTCTAAACGACTTTTTGAAAATTTCCTAATGTAGTCGACGAAAGATACGGAACGAACTATCTACGTAGCTCAACAAAACTTTTAACTGATCTATGTTCACAAAATGAGGTTGTAATTGACTTCTTTTCTTCTCGATAGAAATCAATTTAGTTTTCTACTATGATTGATTTCTAAAAAGAAAACATGTCATTGCCTTTTGAATATCTTTTGATAGAAGAACGTAGTTTTCACCATTGAAACGTTGGAAATCCGGAGCTCATGTACATTGGAAAAGTAAAATATTTAAAAAGACTATTCTCTTGATAGAATATTGAACTTACCAAGAGTAGCCGCTCGCAAGACACACGGTTTCCATCTGAAAGTAGAATATTTCGAAGAAGAACCTTATTCTTCAGCTGAAATTTTCATGATATGCTATGAGCAACTTGACATGTATTAGGAGCCAAATTTCAGTTCAAAATTCCAGCGGGCATGAATTAATAATTCAGATAATTTAATCTTAAGACTCGAAAAAATTTCAGAGCACACCTTCGTTCTTATAGCAGTCTTTAGATGGATTCAAATGATGAGCATAATAACCTAGAGGAACAAGTTCTCGGTTTTTCAGAAATCCCCTAAATATATGTTCATGATCTGATAGATTTACGATGTTTTCCCATGCACTTAATAGCAATGAAAACCGCACTCTTCTATCATACTCATGTCAATAGTTATTAAAAGAAATTCCCACGTATCTTCTTTTTTTTTAATTCAATAATACGTACAATTCCATATGATGAAACCATACATAATTAAGCTATTGTCAATTAAGATGTTAAGATAGTCTCGAGTAAAGGATAAGATATGAATTAAGAACAACAGTGTTTTCTTTCTCTGCTATATTCTAGTATCTCAGTATGAACCTAAAATACAAACAAAGTGACAATTTTCTTCGAACCACATGAAAATATCTCTTCATTAGCTTGTTTTTTTTTTGAACGACACGTACTCGATAAGGTTTATTTCTCTTGAATTACATTCTCATGAATATGATTTGTAAAAAATCAAAATATTGAACTTTATTCTTCATTCGAGTACACGATAATCGAAACAGAAAAACAGAACTCATGCTAATCAAATTACATCGATTAAATTAATTAATTATGTTTTTTCTTTCCATGAATGTATGTAAAGATAATAAAAAATTTATTCTACAAGTACTTGTAATAACAGAAAAGAAAAATCTTTGTTGTCAATAAGTTATATGAATCATGATTTTTCTCATAACTTGTTCAACAATGTTCAGATTTCCGAGAAAGACAATTTCCGGCATTGTTAACATATGAACATGCTATTTCAAAGAAGTTTACAAATTATAGATTCATGCAGAACGAAATTTCGTGAAAATTTCTTGAACCCAGTGATGTATGAATTAGTAATGAATATTTTCGAAAAAAAATTAAATTATTTATAGTCTGATATTAGTTAACTGTTCGTATTTAGTTCTATTAGAATGTTTCAGTGTAATTGAATAGTTCGAGTCAAATGCAATGCGACAACGTAATCTATAGAAATCTTGAACAAGAGTTGGTTTTGTTTTGAACTTTCTATTCACTTTCAAGAGCAATTTTACGGTTCTATATTCCCAATTGTATCATGTTGCGCTAACGAGACATCACGTTGATTATTTTCAAGGAAATGTATATTTGTTTTAAACAGAGGGTTACAATCGATGTTTCTTTATCAACCTATTGAAGGAAGTTTAACGAAAGGCTCGTTTTTTCTTTGGGACACGTCTGCAACTAATGACTATTTTTTTGTTTTGAATAGATCAATATCGCGACTGACGGATTTTCTCTTCAATTAACACTAACTGAAGCTCGAAATAGTTTTTCAAACCACGGCAATACATGCTGACTAATCATAAGAGAGAGAGCGTACAATTGGACGTATGTGGCCTATTTATAGTTGATTATACCATGATTTGCGTTCGCAATTGCATGGAGCGTTGAGCCATGACGACGTCAAATGCAAAGGCCAATAAAGGAAGAAGTCAACCTACTGTCCTTTTGTGACTCTTTTGAAAATACGTTCACCTAGCGAGAATATCTTAGAGTAATACTCTCATTTCTAAATCTGTTGTCTGAGTCTGAATTTCTACTTACTAAAATATACTTTTAACCTTAATGAAAGTTATTTTTCAACTAGAAATGTTTTAGCATTGAATAATTCGAAGTTTTTTCTTCTCCCGTTCAAAATGTCACACGATAAATAAATAACTTAATCACGTGTGATTATACTGAGACCTTCTTTTGAAAGCGAAGGTTTGTTATATAAACATATGTTCCTTAAGATCTGCATATTTTTTAAGAATAACTCAAATCTGTGTTTTACTTCAAGCAACACAAATACAGACACACACACACACACACACACACACACACAGAAAAACACAAACAAACAAAAAATTTTCATTTATTTCGAAGATGACAAATGATTATTTCGTTGTATTTGCTCAATAACATTCCATAATTTAAGTGCTTTACCAATTTTAAGCGTTGACATACGGAAAACTTGATCGCGCGTTAGTTCATACAGTTTATTTCCATTAATATGATGTTGATTCAATAGAATAGACGCATACTCATATCCTTGTTGATGAAAAAATGCAATTAAATCATTTGTCGTCCAATTATGAACATCGGGTATATCACCGCGTAGACCAAGTAATTGTTCAATCGTTACAGGTGGTAGATTATTATTTGTAACTAGAGGTTTTCTTACAATATGGTCACTAGAATCTGATGTCGTTATAAGACGGGCTCTTTTATTACTAGTCTTATTTGTTGATGAATATGTTTGACTACGATTTCGTTTTTTAGTCGACAGAAGATTATTTTCTTTTGTCATTTGACATTTTTCTGGTAAAGATTCTAGACAATGCTGTTCTTTAAACAAGAAGAAGACAAAAAAAGAAGTAAATATGTATTTATGAATATGGGAAAAGAGAATTCAATGTTACCAGTTTTAAATACAGCGAATTCCGGTGAAGGTGTTTCACGTCTATGATGATTTATTTCACTTGAATTTGTTATTGACCATGATGGTTCAACAAATTCAGATGATGTTGTTACTGACGAAGAAGAAGAAGAAGAAGATGATGATGATGATGATGATTCATTAGGAATTTTCGATGACTTTTTATCATAGCATAGATTGAGGTTTTCAATTAATTTAGCATATTTTTCATTTTTAATACGTATAGTAAAACCCCCCTTATGAAATACTTTTGTTATGAGTCCGTATTTAAGTAGATCATCAAGTATAGACAATATTTCTGTACGTTGTTCAGCGAGATTTTTAGTTGTTGTTCGTTTTGATACGTATTTAAGTATACGTTCAAGATCTGGCCGACATTTACGTCGTTTTATTTCATCGATGGCTTGAAATACGGGATGAAAGCGTGCATCAGTTAAAATATGTATTAAATCACATGATGTTACTGTATGATTATTATCACTCGGATTTAGTGTCGTATAGGAAGATGATGAAGTCGATGAACATGATGAAGAATCATTGATATCGGTTACTGAAGGTGGAGGTGTTGGTAAATTTCTCTTACGAATAAAAGATGGGGACAATGATGTTCGATGATTTACTTTTGTCATTGGAGAGAAAATCATCTAAAAACAAAAAATAAAATACAAAAAAAGAGAAAGAAAATTTTTCGACTATATATTTTAGAAGAGAGAGAGAGAGAGGGAGAACATAGACGCATGCGTCTGTTGTTGTTTTTTTTTCTTGTGTCGCCGACGTCTCTTGCTAGAGGAGACACAATCATTACAGTTCTCTTCTCCCTGTATGCAATGCAATGATGGATGATCACATTGCGTTATGTGTACGCCGAAGAGAAAGAGGGAGCGGGAGAACACACTCTTTTTCTTTTTTTTAGGATAGAACGCTTCGTGCACACTTGCACTTAACTTACTCGAGAAAGAAGAGAGAGAGAGAGAGAGAAAAGAGAATAATTATACGACGACGAATGTTCAATCGAGGTCACAAAGAGAGAAAAAGTCTTCCTACATCTTTTTTTTTTCGAATATACATATCATTTCACTGTTTCAATGAAAAAGAGACAAAGAGAGAAGAAGAGACAGAGAGAAAAAGATGAAAAAAAAACAACATATTGATAGTGATATACAGAAAGAACAAAAAATAACAACAACAACAACAAGACAGAATAAACGATCTCTCTTTTGAAAATAAACAAAGATGGAAAGAAAGAACACAAGACTAAACTAGCGCCATCCATACTAAATCTTTGACTATATTTTTCTATGCATACAATGTAAGAAATAGGACGAACAAAATTCGCGCTTACACTTACGCTCAAAGAAATGAGAATGAAAGAGAATGAAAAAAAGATAAGTTTAGTGTCCAGACGAATCTATTATTTTTACTTTCATTTTGCTTCTGTCAATTTATTAAATATTGTTTCTGATAGAAAAATCACATAATTCTATGGAAATTATTGTTGTAAATATATTGTCAAAAACATGGATAACGATGATGAGAAGAAGACTCGATATATAGTTGTTGTAGTCTAGTATTGTGGGTAGAGAGAGAGAGGGGGAGAGAAGTAGCAAAGGCGCGCGAGCGAGCAACTCAGCAATGCTTGTTCTCTGTCTCTCTTCTTTCTTGCAGGAGAAAATAAAAGAGAGGACACACAAACATACGCACCGAGGCAAACGAGCGAGCAAAAGGGAGGCAAAGAGAATAGGGGAGAGACGCGACGAAAAAGCAAAAAGGTTTTTTTCGGTTGTTAATAAATAGGAATCATAAGAAAGCACAACACGATACACGTGTACATTCTCTTTTTTTCTTGTTCGTCTCAATCTTAACAGAGATACGCTAAATAGATTTCAATCCTATGGAAATACGTTTCTTTTTTTTTCAAGTCTGAATGGAATAATCGAAATAAGAGAAAATGACGGTCATGTCTTCGTGTTATCATTTTTTACTTCAATATATATATATATATATATATATATATATTTATGTATATATCTTACACCTTCAATGATGTTCTCTCTATATTCATCGTGCCTATGCACACATTTGCTCTTTTCTGTTTCAATAACAACTGAGAGAAAAAATATGATAACGATGAGGGATGCATCTTGCTGATACTACCCTTGTCTTCTTGTTGTTATTGTCAAATATCGTGCAATAGATTGACAAAGAAAACAATAAGTTGGTTTTTGTTTTCTCAAATAAAATGATCAATTTTAAAGAAGGATTCTATTGTAATAACAGCTATGCTTGTCGTCTGTTTATCTGATTGTCATAATAGGTTTAATTTAAAGATGTTCAATTGATCAAGTTAACTTTTATCCATATGAACGCTTTTAAATATGTTGAAATCTTTAGATTTGATAGAGAGACTAACTGATCGTAGTAGATGATGTAGATCAAACATGTATGAATGGCATGCTCGCATTTTTCTCTTTAACACAAAGCTGAAAGTAATAGATGGTTATACGAGAAGTGACAGTCTCTTGCACACATTGGATATAGTAAAATAAACGAGAGCTGAGCAACGAAGGCAAAAGAATAAGAAATAAGAAGGCAATTTATGCTCTATGTACGACGAACATTAGTAGTTCTCTCTTATCTCAATGTACAAATTTACTGAGGAGTCCATGTGTAGTTGACGCCTTCATTAAGTTCAACTGTTATATAAGAAGGAAATAAAGAACAAATCTATGAAGGTTCGTGTTCTAACTTAGATTTGAAAAATGATTGAGTCTTTGTGTTTGGAAAAATGAAATCATTTACGAATAGAACGTTATAATAATGGAGAAATTATTTGACTTATTTATGTTAAGAGATGTCTCCATGTCAATTGCGATCAGTCCGTCTTTTTCTTTGACTCTCTCTCTCTCTCCCTCTGTCTTGTTGTATTCCGAGTTATAAAAGAGAAAAAAAAAGAAGAACGAACAAAAAAAAGAGAAAAGCGAACACATGAAGCAATACGAGTTAGATAATGCACCTTTAATAAACATATTCCTCTATTTCTCATATTGTACTCATATTAGAAGAGATATCAAAGATTTTTTTTTCATCCGAAAGTTTTGTGCCCTCGTTTCTTTTTTTTTTTTTGTTGAAATCGAAATTAATAGATAAAGAAATAAGTCTCATCCTACAGCTTGTTTTACGTGATGGCGGCTACTCTATGTTGTCTTTATGTCGATGTTGTTCCTATTCGAGCGCTACCAGCAACAGTGAGCGTACGGAGTAAGCAAGGACGAGAGAACAGTGGTAAAAAGCAGAACATAAGAATGAGACAAGCAAGCAATAGAGAAGAGAACAAGCGAAATCATCGAACCAACCAGATTGCTGTGCGCACATTGTCTGGTTAAGTATTTTCGCTACCAACGTCTTTTAAAGCGATGTACTAGGACCTTGCGTGTTCGCATATATTACTGAAACATTCTACACTATTTTTTAAAGGCATGCATGTCACATACACACACACAAAAAAATAAGTCTTTAGAATCAAGCTTATTTTATTTAACTGCATAAAGAAATTTGATTCATTGAAAATATAAATTTATCTTGTAATAAGTCAAAAAAGAAAATAAAGAAATGAAACGATCCTGAGAAAGATACGCGTACCATTCGGGATAAGTTGCTTTTTGTAACGATCATATCACCGTTTGTTTTATTTTTCTACATTAAAAGAAGCATCCATTACTTACAACTGTTACCCTAGAATAATATGCAATTTGATCATTTTTAAAATAACAAATGGAGTAGATTTTTACAAATCAGATTCATATCATATAAGAATTCTATTACATTTTATTTTGATCAAAAACTAAGGCTAAGAATAAAAGATCATTTAACAATCAAATCATGTTTTGGATCTTGTCCCCGGATAATTTTATGCTATTAAACGTTTTGAATGGTTGATAAAATGACTAATCTGAATATTCTTCGTCGTCTAGCAAACTAAAATGATAAATAATGTGTAAAGATTTCTATTTTCTGTAATAACATATTAATTCTATGGATAATTCTACACAGTTGGTTGTGTTTAAAAGAAAAAATGCTTAAGAAAACTAAAACGCTAACAATATTTCAATTGTTACCATTTTAACTATGATTCTCTATATATATAAAGTAATAATTAAGAATTTTTTCTAATTGTGAGGCATAATCCACCACTGATATTCATAGATAAAAGTAGATTTTAGTCTGACTAAGAAACTCTGAAAGAGATTCAGGTGCATAATTCATTGGAAATGTTCTAAATCCGTTCTATTGACTGTAACAAATGAAATAGCTGTTACTTGACAATTTTCTTATGCGTAAATGTATTTCTAGAGGAAAAGCTTAATATTCTTCATTATTCGAACTCCTGAGAAACATCTTGACATTGAATCTATCAAAGCTTTGTCTTAGTATCATGCTAAGTGTCATACGACATTTATGCCCTTCACTTCATTCAAGATCAGTATGCATTGATTTTTTTTTATATTCGTTGAATGAAATTATTCTTATCAATGTAAAAGAAAAAAGAATCACTACGACAAAAAAAACACTATTTATGATTAATACATATTTTTTTCTTGTTTAAAACCAATATAAAGCATGAGGATTGACATCGTCAAAATCAATCATTACATTCATGTACAATGTTGAGTCCTTGATCCAACTCATTAAAAGAAATTCCATAAAGTATTTAATTAAAAAATTATTTTACAATTCCGTATGTGATGATAAAAATAATGTTAAAATCATGTCATCTAAGACAAGAAGGAGAAATGATACACACACTCATTTCTACTATACCATATCTAAATTGTACGTAAGTATTTATATTTATAGTAAACTTTCAGAAGAATTAACTCTAGTAGTAATTACTCAAGTAGATTGAAAGAAGAAAAATTTCATTCCTATTAAATTATGAATGAAATAATCGACAAAAATGCGATATTAAAAATATTATAATAACTAATGTAATATTCATTTGAATACTGATGTTTCTACACTGAATTTATCTTGAAATTCACATTTCTTTTCATTGGTACAGTTAGAATGCATAAAAAAAGAATGCGTAGTAGACCATTGAATTATTATTTTGTTTACCTGTTGATGTACTAACTTATAATACAATTCGATTTAATGAAGCTTATTTTTGCTATAGACCTAAGCAGATTATTTCAGAAGAAGATGTAATCAATAAATTTGATATGACGCACTCTCTGTATACATTTAAATTATTATGAAACAAGAAAAATAACAACAACATTTATGCTACAAACAAAAACGAGTATTTCTAAAACTTGCATATAGATCCATAATCTTTTTCTAATCCTATGTTATATAACAACGTGTAATATGAATTCTCGTCCTATTCATTTTTAATTTTGTATTCTATAACTTTTTAACATCGTCTAACTGATTTTAATTTTATGATACTGTGGTGCTGTGATAATACTTTTCCATAGACTTCTAACAAATCAAAAAAAAAATAAGTATATGGCTTCTTCTCATTCGATTCAATCATTCTTCGGCTTAATAGGGAAAATATTTTTTTTTATTACAGTAATGTTGTTCCGCTTTTATTTATGTATTTCACAGCAATTGTAATAGTAACAAATGGTAATAAATCTATTCTTATCATTAAATATTTATTGAAATACTTTTATCAACGTTTTATTCCAATACATAGTTATTCAAAGTAGTGTTCTGATATAAGAAAAATCAAGTCGATTCGTAAGAATTATTTCGAGAAGAGAAATCTTACGGAATAAATTTATTGATAGTAGATGTCACTTTTCATGGAATGTAAATAGTGTTGATGCAAAATAATTGAACACGTAATTTTCACGACTACTTTGGCAGACAATATTCTTTTTTGTTAGTTTTAGTATGGTTTCGTAGTCAATAAAGAACACTACACAGTGATTGTTTTTCCATTTCTCTCCGCAAGAAAATATGTAAAATAGAATTCTAAAAATTCGAAGTCAAAATACAAATTGCACCTTGTCAAGACTTCGTTTTTCATTTCCTTCCGATTGTCAAAATCTATACTTACTGAAATTGTACTCAATAAATGTTTCTCATGGTGAGCATCGGTTTTAAGCACTTTTCTTTATTTCCTAATGAATTATAAGGGTGGTCCATTTTAGCCCATGTTCTTAACTGTTTTAGTCTTTGTATCTACGTTGCCAAACGTTTGTTTTTTTTTCTTCATTTTAACATTGTACATCCGACGTGGAATTGATCTCTGATTGCTACAACGGATAATAGAGGCCTATGTCGTAAGTGTAACCGTTCCATGAAACAGTTTTGTGGCTTCAAATTTTTAAAATTCAGTTCTGTATTTTTCCTGTGAAGAGGAATAGAAAGATTAGTAAATAAGATCCCTGTATAGTGTTCCAAATTCATACTAAAACTGAGAAGAAAGTATGTTGCTAGACAGAAAGGGTTGTGAAGATTACGCGTACAAGTTTCTTTTTGGAAACGATTGTGTGTATACATGCAATGGTTTGTATGCATTATTGACGTATCAAACTGTTGATTTTAATTTATTCAGATATTTATTTATATGTATCAATTTACACTTTTAACATACGCTCATTATTCTAGGCATTGACAAAAATACTGTACTATTTGTTTTTGATTCTATAGTTATGTTTCGTCATATAGTTCCATTCTCGTCAACTTTGTAGATTGAGAATACACCTGCATGTGTTCATGATTAAAAAATGAACATCATCAAATGAACCTTCTATTCATTGTTCATACTGTACGACCGTCAATAATCAGTTCTCGAAGTTTATCATCGTTTTTTCAAGTCGAAACTAATTATCTAATTACATCATGTAGGATCTTACGAGGAAAGTTTTGTGAAAATTTTCTAATCAAATGACGCGATCTATCATAGGATCCTAATATTCTAGAATTTAAGTTCGAAGACTTGTCGAATGATCAATATCGATGTGGTCATAATTGACTAACATTCGATTGTTTTGTTTTCATTGTCAATATTTACCTTGTAGAAAACGAAACGTCTTATATTTTACTTGAGTTATTCGTAAATATCCCATGTTATTAGGAAATCTTACATCTCTTCACAATTAAACCAGTTTTCATGAAGATTATCATCGTACGATATTTTAATGTGGATAAGAAAATTCTATTCATAAATAGAACCATACAATTAATCTAAAACAATATCGTGGAAATGTAATACTCTATTGCAAAATATGCTCAAGATCACAACTTAACCTTCTCAGATGTTTACAGTCGATTAGAGTTTACGAAAATGTACATTCACTATATTGTGAAAGTAATTGGACACTGCGAAAATGTTTGTCATCAATTGGAATATCGGTAGAAAACAAAAAAACAACATTGAAATTTACTTTCTTCTTAATTTACGTTAATATGAATCATACACAAGAAAAGTAAATAGGACAGAAATTTTAGAGGACATCTATATATTTATATATTCGAAGTAAACTCATGTAAGTCATTCAAAATTGCTCGATATAATGCCATTATAAATACGGGAGTAAAATGATCGATATCATTGTGAATGATTCTATTACTAACTAAAGTTTTGTTTTTATTGCGGTTTATCTTACAGCAGCTGAAGAATATCTTTCATATGAAATTCTATGTCAATAATTGTCGATTGATCGAAATCGTACGTCTGACGATGAAATATAGGCAAAGATAAATGCCATAAAAACTCTCATTATAAGTGTGCAAATATGTAGAATGAAAAAGTTGTTTGGATGGAAGCATATAAACCTATTATTTCATTACATCTGTCAATTCCTGTCAGCATACTATTATCATAGTGTGAAAAAGAAGATCTCTGAGAACACTATGGGAAACAATATTCACAGTTCAAATTCATATGAGATTGACGGTATTCTTGAACTGTGACTTCTGTAGATAGAATCAATTGAGTCTGTCGGAAAAATTTCCGATGAAGAACAATATCACGGACCGGGCTTTCGAAAAACTAATTAAACTGTAATATGTTCATTTCGTGGGATCATCAGTTGAGCAGAATGATGTCGAAAAGTTTAATCATGAACTTTAAGGCGTTAAGAGTTTGATAATCAACAACCTAAGTATAGTTTTAGAACGGAGCCCGACAAGTTTAACACATTTAAATCCTAATCGTACCTTACCATCTATGGTGACAATTAAAATGACACCTAAAGAGTCAGCTATTATACATTCTTAAATTTTTGTTTGATTACTAGATCTGTACATTTAGAATGAGCTTTTAAAGTTGCACGCAACGCTATAGAACTTTAAAATTAGCATCATAGAACTAGTCCAAAGTATTTTAAGATTCGATAAATTTCTGTGAAACTTTTGGTTCTTCTAGCTGAACAATATTTATAGTCAAATGTTTTTCAAAACGCCCAATTACTAGCAAAGAAAACCCTTTTATTTTGTTGATCATTTTTCTGTGAGAATAGGGTGCGAGTCTCATTTATCTAGAGTGTTGGAATTCTCTCCATTTACTGAGATGACCAGGTCCGAAGCCGTACTCACGAGCAACTTTACATGTGAATGACTACTCTAGATCTTTTTCATTTTTTATTCATAAATGTCAAAAGAATATATCTCGCAGTACACCCATACTGATGATCATTTTCAGTGGAAGTGGCAACAATTCTATTTGTATTCGTCCTTATATCTAGAGTGTTACTTTTACACCATTGAATTCTCCAGTCTAGAAATACAGACTGATTTCTGTCACTGAGCTCGAGAACACGGTAGGAAATAGAAAATAAGTCGTTGGATCCGACAACTACTTTTGTTCAGATACATTCGTGCTCGGTTGGAATTCAAAGATTCTAGATACTGAAAGCGATCACCGGATGTCCACCAGGAATTAGAAACATAAATCTACGTGGAAGATGGAAAAAGATTAGAAAAATAAAAAGAGATATATTTTTGCACAACGATTTCCATGCTTTTCAAAATGTTTATTAAAATATGCAGGTATAGATACTGTTCAGCTAATAAGAATACAATACAATGAAATTGCCAATCGAAGATAAATCTTTCTTCGTCCTCGTATAAAGTTTTTCACTAAATTTGCCTTTGCATTATACTTACAATACAAAAATATGTGTCTTGGACATTTGAATATCTCGATCAAGGAGGATCCTTTAAAATTTAATTTTTGAAATATGCATTCTATAAATCATTAGATCTATCTATTGGCAACTTTTTTCAAAACTGCGCACAGAATTCAACTCAACTGTGTAAATGATTCGCCTAAAAAATGTCGAAACTAGAGGTATCATTTACCATATCCGCACATCATGTGTGGCACTTTTGCTTTCCCCGTTTTTCAAGTGAATCGTGTAAATCTTTCACTAGGAAAAATTCAGTAGAATATCTTTAATCTATATCGAATACGTCAACAGACAACTGAGAAAGAGTCGAATCGCTAATTTTTTTTCGGAGTCTCTCTACATTTAACTTGATTGATTTTCTTCTCAATATTTCTATCTATCATCCCTCTCTATCTCCTCATCTATTTCTAAGTTGTACCATCAACCCTATACACATATGTTTGCAAAATCACTTTTCCTTTAAAAAGTCATCCAATGAGTAGAAGTTCAAAAAACCCATCAAATCTAATGCCACTGCAACCCTGTCGTAAAAAAGGGTCAACACCGTAGTCGGAATTGCTGATCTCTAATTGACAAAAGTAAATTTAATACATTAAATTGATTTCAACGATATTGAAAACTTTTTATCATGCCGGCCATATATATGTATTTTGTTGTAAAGATCAAATGATCTCAAAATTTGAATAAAATCTATATCTTGTACGATCATTCTCATTTAATCAACATTATCAATCGATATAATATCTTGTCTGTACATAATACCCAACCAAATAGTGTAAAATATTGAATTCAAAATTCAATAATAAAGATATTCACAAGGATTCAAATGTTCTAATTTTCACTGAAGAAAAAGTTCTGTTTAAACATAAGCCCAAAAGTAAAACAAAATTGAAAATTCTTCGAATTACGAACAAGATACCACAATATACACTTGATTATATTTAGTGTTTATGTCGTTTGGAAAGAAAATAGATACTTCATTTAATGCAGCTTTTCAATTTTTCTATTAAAGAAAAATAAAAATCCTAAAGGCGACTATACGTTACATATCAATAGTTGACCGAAAAGCGTGATGTATCTAGATTTGTAGAGGAAGACTTCCTCTATCACCGGTGCCATATATGTTATCAAGTTCTGTTGTGCACCGATGATACCAATAGATGGTGCCACATTTGCTGCCTTCTATTGCACAACACAAGTGAATGTGCTGGCAATTCTCAATATTGCCGGTGCACAACAGAATTTGATAATGTATTTAGCACTGGACAGAGAAAGTCTTCCTCTATAAGTTTACATAGATCACATCTTTTGGTCAAAACTTTACAATCGCCTTTCTCCTGTTTAACATAGTAAATTGATAAAAAAATACAATGTCGAATATTTTTCAATAGCTGCCATCAAAAACCTAATGTTTCCGATATATTTCTTCTCGACATTCTTGAATTTCGACATTTCGAATTTTAATATTTTGCAAACTTACTTTTACAAGCATACGGAAAACGACAATAACAACATCGTATAGTTCTAGGAGAATAACTATTTTCAAGTAGTACAGTTGATTACAACTTAGATAGAACAGTTCTTTTATTCGGCAACAAAGATATCCAAGGGTCTGGGGGTAACTTGATGATATCCAATTATTCTGTTTTCTTGGCATTTGCATAGCCTAATTAGTTTGCCATAGGGTGAAACATTAAACCATGATCTACACATGTGGTAAACATTGATTTCATTATAATGTCTATGCTGGATGATACTTCAAGATCGTAGCATAGTCGAACACTGATCGCTTGTTTTAAGAAAAACAATACTCATTTAGCGTATGCTACGAAATATAAAATCATTATAATGAGAGTAAAAACTATCTATTTTCTAATACATCTTGAACAATAATCTAATCATATATTGCGCGCAGGTGAATGAATCGGACACTGGCTGTCGGGAGACTAATCTACAAAAGGATCCGGCAGGTGAATCCTATTTTATTTTTTGAGCACTAATTAATGCCTAATGACGTCATTTGAAGTGAATCAAAAGCTCGTGTGAGATTTTGTGAAATTGCTACAGCAGAAATACGATGATATTCAATACTATGAATACGAAAGTCATTTCATCTCCTGAATTCCGTCAATTTTATTCAAAAAAGAAAGCCTATACTATTTGACTGAATCCGATTATCGCAATAATTTTCACTACACAGATGAATCTTATGATCTCGCTCCTGTTCAAAGAAAGTATATCTAGCAAATACGTACTTCAATCGGTTAAAACAATTTGTTTACAAAGTTCTAGCCCTGAGAGAGAGAGAGAGAGTACAGCAAATGGGTTCAACAGATTAGTTCTCAAATTGATGCATATCATAATAGATAGCCTATTCTGAGAATTCCCGTCTTTTTACAGAATTGATCTGGAAAAAACGGAACGATTGAAATAGCTGAATGGTGAATATAAGATTTTGACCAAGCGACTCGAAATAAAATGCATAGCTAAATTCGATAGATGATGTTAAATTCGCAGCCTTCTTCTGCATAAAACAGTTGATGTGGCGCCATCTATCAACATCAACGGTATGCCCAAAGAATTCAATAATATAGATGTACCGCGTTGAATACAGACAATTATCCCCTATCAGTCCTCATATTTCCCGTGGTTTGCTCGAACAGTGACATATAACTTAGAATCGCCATTGTATAGTAGATATATCTTTGATTCTCCGTCGTGTCTACACTAAATTTTTGAAAGAAAAATTTCATAGCGAAAAGAATTTATTGATCATTTTTAGAAATTTTCGTAAAAATTTCGAAGATTCAATATTTTTGAAACGGCCGAGACCAACAAGCATACAAGGAATTCGTAACTTGTACTAGGCGAATAGAAAAAAACGTATGCTGAGAACATGTCTGTTCCGATTGTTCTGATCTCATAAAAATCTTTTGTTATAAAACTATAAGATGTATATCATGTATAACTATCGAAATTCTATCATTAATCTTAATAATGAAAAAGCAGTACAGTGAGACTCATTTTAACTCAACTTTAGCATTAGACAATCGACGAGATTCTGAAATTTCATCACCTTCTTATCACAACAATGAAAGGAAAGAAAAACGATCGAATATCATTATGTCAACAAATTTTATTCTTAAAGCGAATGAGTAAATATTATTTCATAAACGGAAATTCTCTATTATATATAGAACCTGGTCGATATTATAATATGCTTTTTTTTTTCATGTATCCGTTGTTAATTAAGAAGAATTTGATTCGTTCAATTTTAAATACTTCTCACTATTTTTTCTTTCTTTCTTTAATAAATCTTCTATGATTACTTTTTTCATATCACATCACTCAATATTATACGAAAACAAATTACCAAGGATTAGATATATACATGCTGCATGTTTGTTTATGATGAACAAATTATATGACTTGACCTTATAACAACTAATTTTAAGATTAAAATCTTGTCC
This sequence comes from Rotaria macrura, assembly GCA_900239685.1. Taxonomy (NCBI): domain Eukaryota; kingdom Metazoa; phylum Rotifera; class Eurotatoria; order Philodinida; family Philodinidae; genus Rotaria; species Rotaria macrura. Next base: position 14,591 of record OENT01001038.1, on the reverse strand, counting down.
ATTGATAAGTGTTGAACTTTCAACAAAATTACACACAGATTATACTGAATGTTTTTTAAGTTCTAAAGCTTGACAAAACACTAATTTATATGCAGACAGTAGATAATCTTCAATCAAACGTGTACATATACATACACATAAACATTAATATTAAAGTATAGTTGATATCGATGTTGTTAATAACATTACATTGAATGACATATTTTCTTTTCTTCTTTCAAGACAAATAAATCTTTGAGAATTCTTTTTGATATTGATTTACTTTATTGAAAAATAATATATTGTACAATATGAAAAATGATCAATAGCTTTGTAGACAGTATTCATATTCGTGCGTTATTTTAAATTATTTATTTAGTATCTACATAGCTTGATGAATCATTTCAACGGTCTTTCATGAATAAATATTGATCGAAAAGGAATAGAATTTATCATACTCAGTCTTGATAAATTTATAGTCAATAATAATGTATCAAGTATAATTAATTTCTATTTGCTTGTCTATGAGAACAAGTGAAATTGTAATAAAATCGTCATGTTTTGTTGTTTTATGGATAATATTCTATATAGAGATATAGTCTCGTATAGAATTTTGAATTATTGTCTAAGAATACTATTGATGCAGAGTAATCGATGTGCTAGTTGATGACTCTACTTTAGTGAGTGTACTCGAACATCGTAAAGATGTATGCAGTTAGAAGTCATCTGTTGTCTCTCATATACATGTTCATCTAAAAAAGAAATGTTGAATGTATTATTTATTTAGCAATTATCCTTGAATATGAAATGGCCGATATTGAATGACTATAAAAATATGATGAATAATTTCAGACTTTTGTTCAGTTAAGTATGTTTTTCTTTTTCGTCATGAATTGTAGAATCATGATAAGAATATAAAGGCAATAACTCGAACGATTTCTTATTTCTAGCAGAAAATAACAAAGTATATATTGTAACTTTCATACATCTTGAAATCATAACGAAACACTACGATGACGATTAAAAACTACGAAATAGATGACATTTTAAGTGATTATACATATAGTTACTTAACTGAATATATTGAAACCAAACGTTCGTAACCTTTTCCTAATCAACATTGAAGCTTAACAAAGTAAATTATGCTCATATGAAACGACGATTACATATCCTCAATCAAATAGTTACACGTAGAATGACATTAAAAAAATATTCATATATCGTTAGATATATGGATAGTAGATGTATCTATTTTCAAAATTATTTCTATAAGTAATCTATATATATTGAATTTCTGTCATATTTACGCATCATTACTATATCGTTGTTTTGTCAATCAAAATTTTTAAAAAGCTTATAAACAATTGAAACAAAGAAAGAACGAACGAACGACTAAAAACGATTAAGAGAGAAACGAGAAGGATAAATTAAAGAAAAATAGAAATTTAATACAATCAATGATTATTCGTCTTCAAATAAATATACGTTTCATATTCGATATACAATAGTATATTTTATGAAATGCATATTACACGTCGAGTCAAACACACAAATATTGACATTCTGCTTTTGTTTTTCTTTCGTTTTTTTTTCTTCAAATATAGTATAAAAGAACATCACTCTAAGAAGAATTCAATACAAAAAAAGAAAACAACAAAACCCTGAGCACATTGCTTCAATATTCAAATGCTTGTCGTTGTGTGGTATCACTTTTCGATGAATTATTAATTTCAAGACTATCCATTTCATGTGTTTTTTGTTCTACGAATATTGTAGAATTCATATTAATAGATGAAGTTCGATTATAACGAGAATGATATTTTTCATTCTCAAGAATAATAGTTTCGAATTCTCTCGGAGTTTCCCATCGAATATCATTTAATCGATTAATATTAGCAAATCTCATTCGATAAGATGTTGATAATGGTTGAGTCGGCAATATTGTAGGATGAATTGGAACTCTTCTTTCAATTGAATTTATTGGATGATTCGTCGATTTAGATTCATATTTTGTAACATTAATTGAAATCGGCGGAGATTCATCATTATCATCGTCGTCATCATTATTATTGAATAGTTTACGATTACGTTGTGTTTGTAAATATGATACTGCATGAATGTCATTTGGTGGTGTTATACTTGTTGTACTTTTAAGAATAGATTTTGGCACAACATTTGAATAATTGATACCATAAAATTCAGTTGATGTATCGACTCTTTGTATTTGTGGAAGAATAACTTCAGGACGACGAAGATATTGAAATTGATAATTTTCAATTCGATCATCATCATCAGTAGTAGTAACATCCTGAACAATACGATCACCCTCATCATCGTCAACATAATTGTCATTAGAATGACTAAAATCTACTATGGTCGGACGCGGTAGAGCAGAATATGTATAGGCATAATCATTTGTCGGATATGTACGAATTTCATAATCAGCAGGCGGTAGTTGAGCCGTGTTTATTATAGTTGGCTGCAAATCAAGCCAACGTTTTGACGATGCTCCCGATGATGGTGTTGATACTGGTGCAAGTCTTTGATCATCATCGTATGAGTAAAAGCCGAAATTTTCTAAACCTTTATCATAATTTATAATAGGATATGGTGCTCGAATAGTACCAACGGCTGCTAATTCATCAGCATGTGGAGGACGAAGAATAATTGATTGAAAATTCGATTGTTTATTATTATTGTTAACATCTTGTAAGTATTCGTATTCTTCTCGCTAAGACAAAAAAAGAAACAAGAAAGATAATCTATTGATTAATGTATACATAAAATATATAATGTTTGGTTTTACTTTAAGATAAAATTTTTTTGGTTTGAAACGATTAACACAAAATCGAAATAGACCAATGATGAATAAGGCTTCAAACAATAATATGGAACATATTGCCCATAGAGTTAAATTTGTCTCTAATTGATTCATTATCTATTGACAAGGTATAAAATCCATGGTTCCTATAACAAACGAATTTTCTTATTCTACTGTTTTTTTCTTCATGAATTAATTACTTAACAATGGAAGAAAAGAAAACGTCAGAAGGACTATAGCTCACTCAGTGATAGATGATCAATGATGCAATTCTTTTGAATAATTAAAATGAGATGGCTGATTGATGATCGAATTTCTTCTATGTATTTGTCATAAATATGACTGATCCTATTCGTATGGGTGCATTGTGTCCCATGTTTTGTTTGTCTGTGACGGTTTCGATCATATTTCAATTAAATAAAAGAGGTGTGAACAAATTACTTCAATACCTTTTTGCTTGCCCTGTATTCATAAAGAATGGACATGACTGAGAAGAGTCAATCTCTATTTTAAAAAGATCTATTTTCAATTTATTGTTCGTCCAAGTACGAAAAAAGAAAGAAAGAGATTATTCTATATACGTGTTTCTTTTTCTTTTTTATATACACAATTTGACTATGTTCCCATTTTTGTCCTATAGTGTATAGTGCTCATTTCGAATGTATGACTACAATCATTTTTCTCCTCTTAACTTTTCGTTACATTGTTTTTCTTTTGACTACACTAAACGGACAATGTAGATATTGTCGTTTGATTACTTACTGGGAACTATTATTTCTATATATCTTCTTTTGTGGATAAAATACAATGCAAACGAAGAAATCGTAGAAGTATTTAAATGAGAAAGAGTAAAAAAAAGCTTCTGTTTTTACTTGTGCTCTTTATTCTTTTATACTTTAATCTATGCTCTAACTAGCATTAAATCGTCTTTTTTTTTTCTCTTTTGCTCACTTAATGCATATTGCGATTACAGGAAATACGCCTCGATAGGTACAATTATCAAGAAAAAGAAAGCACGAAATTTCTTTAACTCTTGACAATCATCATTATGAGAAAAAAAAAGAAATTCCGTGCCTATTTCTTTATATACTTTGTCAGTACTTACATGAACACATTGTATTATCAAGTGTTGCATTAAAAATGATAAGAAATGAATTCAAATAAGATAAATTTGTATATCATACTAAAGTAAACTGACATGTTCTTATAATGTTGATTTACAGACACATATTCTTTTCTTAGAGCCAATGTTGAATGTTAACACATATCTATCAAAAGTACATCAACGTTGAATATTAATAAAGAAAGAGAAGCACATCGACAGATGAATAAAAGAGTTGAGTGAAAGGAGAGAGAAAATGAAGAAAAAAACTGTGGGACTAAGCACATGCGATTTATTCGCTGTTCTCTTCGAAAATACACACATACACACACACACACATATATATATATATATATCTAAATGTACCTTGGTAATAAAGTTCAGAATTTAGAATGATGTACGAACTCAGCCAATCAGTCGACTGACGACAATCATACTCTCAGCAATATAAATGAAGCGTCTGATCAATGATCGACTCGAGTACAGCAAGAGATTTGTGAAGAGACAATTAAACCATCAAGTTAAGTTGGTGACTAAGAATTCAATATCACTATAATGAATCAGTTAGACCGAACATTTTCTCTATTAATACATATAAGTACACATAAATTATAGACACACCAGGTTCTCATCTTTTCAGTTGAAGTTAAACTATGAATGAATCGGTTATGTCGCATAGAATGGTTGCTGGTATGAATTTATCTTCAACACTTTTTTTCTTCATAATTCTTTGTATTAGCCAGGCACTATTCGATGAAAAGAAACACGCGAAACAGAACGATAGAGCAGAGAGCTTGGCCCACATCGTGTTGCGAAGGTCGCATTGGTTAGTTCCATTGATATATATATATAAATATATATATAAATGCGTATGTGTATGTTCTCAGCCAATACTAATTTTATTAGGTGTTACTTGAGATGAATTTCAATCAAACTGTTTATTATACAAATCGATTCAAAGATTGATGTCTCGCATTGTTACGACAATGGTACGTCTGTCTGTCTACTAGTTGTGTTCTTCAAAACGAGACATGAAAAAATGCATGTCATTCTCATACTACACATCTCTATATACCCGTCGTGCTAAAAAAAAAAGAACAAAGAACTAATCATTTATCAAGCGATCTTGCCTCCATATCATGTGTACCGTAATTTGAGAAAGACGCTAAGTATAAAAATACAATACACACGTGAGTCAAACACTTCCGTCTCTATTCGATCGAATAGATTGAAAACAAATATCATTAACATTTCAATAGTTTTTATGATGATATATTTATCTTGTTTGCATACAAATTGATATTCATGTAGATGTACAAAAGTATTTTTCGTTATTTGTATATGAAAATAAGATTAAAAGAAAAAAGAGAGACAATTCGAATCAATGAGTTTATTAAATTATTCTACTACGCTTCATTAACAAGAAAATGAAGAATAGTGTTGTTCGAGACATTCATTCAGACGTTTAACAAGTATTCCACTTGAACCATACGTACGTACCGTGTTATCGTTAGATTTTATGTTATATCATGATGCAAATTTCTGTAGATACAAAGAGATATTCTTTATTTACTTCGATTAACGATATTAGATTTTTTTTTCTTGTCGACATCAAACTTGAAATTAACATCGTATAAACATATTTATGCATGTAATAGAAGATTGGTTTTTGTTTATAAGTAACAGAATCGTTGTTAATATGGAGATTAGAATTTCTTCATCCGGAAAATATGTTTGAAAAACTAATCACCGTCAGCATTTTTGAACATGTCTACGTTCTTTTTACACACGTCTGATTTTATTTTCAGTTCAAAATTGACTTCATTCATTCATTGATCCGTCAATCGTAATGTGAATGTAATCGATAGAACTGTACATAGAGTTAAATTCTAGGTGATGCCGCAAGACAGATTTGACCAGTCATTCTAGTAAAACTTGAACGAGAAAATTAAACTATAGTAAATAAAAGAAATGTTAAAGATTTTAAAATCATTCTGCAATAATTACGAGCTTCATTTGATAATGATTATTGTGTAGTCACAAGAAAATTCTAGAATGGCCTAGCTTTCTCGAACTTCACGATTTAGATATCGATATTGTACTGAATGTTTGTTTTCAAGAAATACTTTTCGTCTATTTCATGTTCCGTCGTAGAATATTCAATGTCAAACTACGACTTAAAATTTGATAGAAATGAAATCTTCAACCATATTAGTTGTTCGGAGATTTTGGGAGAACCGGCTTCAATATGTGACCAGATAGTATGATAAACTTGGAAATATAGTGAAACAAGATCAATCTAAACTCATACAGTTCAACGTAGAATTATTGGATGCCACGGAAAACCATAATACAAGTTTACAGAAATTTTCAGACGTCTAAAATGTAATATATAAGCTTAGAATCTTATTTTCAAGGCGTCTACTTCCGAATAAAAGTACCCATAGAGCATATCGACAATATATCTATTCTCAGATCAGTATTACACGCTGCACATGTTTATTTTTGTGATAAAAATGATGCCAATTAAATGATTTACATTGAAAATGAAAGTATGAATTCGCCAGACATCGCTCAATCGTACTTCGACAAAGTAGAGTTAAGTGTTAACGATCGAATGAAATGGGTATACGATGAATGTTTGGTCGTCTCAAAAAGCTCTTATTACTCATGCCTGTAATATTCGAAAAGTTATAATGAACTAATCCGAGGAATAAGTTCGTATGGGAAGTTAGAAAATGTTTATCTCAACATCACATCCATAAATCATTCGTTTCACATTTCTTTGCAGTCAACCTTGCACTCAGCATATAGACATCACTTTCCTCTAAATGTCTACGAGGATTTCGTTTAAAGACGTTTGCCTCTCTCTGTACCATTTAAAAAAAAAATCAAATCGATATACATATAGATAAGAGGATTCTCAATTATGTTAATAGAGATAATGGGTTACATATACTTCAGGTAAACTGCAGTAGCGCTATGTAATGATTGGTTTTATGGACATAAATTGCAATAACGGTAACGGTGACTGTTTACTTATGTTTAGCAATCGTTTACAAAAAGGAAGAAAAAAAGGAACAAACACAAGAAAAAGAACAATGTTAAGTTCCGATCACAAGTTCATGATTAATTCATAAATGTAAATTTATTCTAACTTCTAAAAATAAATCTAATTATTTTTTAGATTTATTCATAAAGAGAAAATAAGCGATTTCGATTGAAGGGATTTGACCATGGCACTTCTAACTTTTGTAATTCTACTGTTTATTAGTAGTCCATTCATTTTATGTAAAAAACAAGAAGCCAATTGTGTTGAACCTTTGAATGGCGTTGCAGCGTATCCATGCGAAAGTCGTCCAAGTCGAGAACCGCTTAGTTTGCAATATAGTAAAGTTCAAAGTCAGTTTTAGTTTTTATTTCATCGACGATTAGATACGTATATCTATAAAAAAAAGAAATGTTTTTATTCAGTCAGTAAACCAGCACCAATATTCGAAGGCATAGCTGTGATTAATGGAGAATTCAAAGAGATTAGTCTAAATGATTTTAAAGATAAATATCTTGTACTTGTCTTCTATCCATTAGATTTGTAAGATTAATACATAGAATACTTAATACATTTCTCTTGTTTAATCTTATTATTTTAAGTACATTCGTATGTCCAACAGAAATCATATCTTTCTCAGATCGTATCGAAGAATTTCAAAATCTTAACACGGAAGGTAAACATTTTTGTTGATTGAATGAAAATTTAATTTCATCTTGTACTTGTTCTTATTTTAGTTGTTGCGATCTCTGTTGATTCTCAATTTACTCATTTAGGTACGATTGAAAAAATTTCTTATCTATAACTGTACTTTTTTCCAAGTGAACATTATTTTTCAGCATGGATTAATACACCTCGTGAACTAGGTGGCTTAGGCAATATTCAAATTCCAATTCTATCCGATTTAACACATCAAATTTCAAAAGATTATGGTGTTTATTTACAAGATGTTGGCCATGCATTAAGGCATGAACTAAGAAGAGAAAAAAACATAAAAACGTAGACGTTATATTTTCAATATATGATTTAGAGGATTATTTATTATTGATGGACATGGTATACTTCGACAAATAACAATGAATGATCTACCTGTTGGTCGTTCAACGGACGAAACACTTCGACTTCTTCAAGCATTTCAATATACTGATAAACATGGCGAAGGTACGAAAGAGTGCGACGATAAAATTGAAAAGATTTGTTTTCTTTTTGTTTCTTCTCTTCGTTTATAAAAGTGTGTCCTGCTGGTTGGCGTCCAGGTGCCGACACCATTATTCCGAATCCAGAAGCCAAATTGAAATATTTTAGTAAAAATTATGAATCAAAAACAATTTAAATAATATCCATGATTTGACTTTACCCATGACTTATGTGTGATAGCTCGTATTTGTTGAGGAAGTTAATGCATCAACACATATCTTTGTAGTGATTTTTGTTTTTTACATTTCATTTTTATTGTTCTTCTCAAGTTAAAAAGGTATTTTAGTTGTTATAGAGATAGCTAGCCATAGAAAAATAGCAAAAAATTACCTATATGTTGTTCTAACTAATGGATTTCTTTTTTGTTTAAAGTAATTAGCCAGCAGCATATTTTTTTCAATCCGATCAGAATCAAAAATAATCAATTAACAAAATGCAAAAACACAAAAATAAACGATCGAAAATTATTCGATAAAACAGAATATTCGGACTACGATTGTACTAGCATAGTATGAAGTAAAAAAAGAAGAATTATTTGATCTTTGTGTTTTTTATTACTCCTTCATCATTGAAGTTTCAAGTAATCTATCAAGGAAACTTTCATTATACATGCATATTTACCATTGAGTCGTTTTTCTTTTTTATTAAATAAGAAATAGAATTTATAAAAGAGAAAATCTACTCGAACCTTTTCGATGATGATGATTCTATTGATTCACTTTAATATTTATTTAAATAAGGAAATCGAAGAAATGAATTTAAACTGCGGATTCTCGAAGAGCAGGATTGGCAATTGGATTATTTCCATTTTCGGTAACGAATGGACTCAATTTATTGAAACGTTGCGAAACCATCGTTTGATCTTGCTTAGGAATTCGATCGACGAGTAATCGAAAGCCAGGTTCATTATTCGTACGAATTGTTTTTGATGGTTGAGCACGTGGTGAAACAACCGCACCGACTAGGACAAATTTTTAAAATGAATTTGTCAAAATGAATTTCTAGATCGAAACGAATGCTTACATCGTTCGTCATAAATACGTGTCACATAAGGTTGAACTGGTTGTTTGACTCGAAGAGATTGATAACGACGATGTTCAAGTGAATCATATGATAATATACGATGATCTACCTGTTTTGGAGCACGAGCCGAAAAACTTCCATCGTATCGATATAGTGGATCGTTATTAACACGATATGAATCGAGAGATGGTGTCGATAAAATCAAATCACCTGAAATTTTGTACAAAGAAACGATTAATTTTTAGAGTCAATTATCTATTTGATTCTCATTTTTAAGGAAGCATGTTTTGAAAAGTATTTTTATTTTCGCTTCCATTCCTGTCGTGGTTCACATTTTGTTAATTAAAGTAACAAAAAAAATAAAATAAATAAACAAAACGTTTTCTTTTCTTATTACCAGTCATATTGAAATGAAGACCAGTATATGGCTTTACATTGGTTGTATCAATACTTTTTGAGTAGAGTACTGATCTGATAAAATCTAGATCGGCCATTGTACAAGGGATAGATTGTGTTCTATGTGTATATAAATCAATATTTTTGTGATTGTGCGTGAACGCGTGTATTTCTTGTTGATGAAATGAGATGCTGCCACTTATTATTGGTGTATGTGTGTGCGGCGATAAGATTTATTTCTCTTCTTCGAATTGAGAATGGGGCACGAATAAGAGAAAAGAAAGAAAAGGCAATTTAGAATTGACTGTTACAAAATTTGATCAACACATGTATATAGTCGTGTGCATGTTCTCGTTGGTTGCTCAGCACCGCATCAAAATATTTGGGGAAAGAATGACAAAATAGAATCCTATTATATTTGCTCGTTTCATGCATAGCTAATAATACGTCTACAACAGTCAAACATTGAATAGTTCTTCTTATTTGACAAAAGTTTTCTTATACAAAGCAATGACTGTAATACGAAAACATGTCGAAGAACAAAGCATGTTATGTTGTTTTGCTGTAAAGAACATTTTAAAAGAAACAACAAACAAACGAAAATGTATTAAAAACGTATTTCATTCAACTGTTTTCTAGATAACCTTATTCAGAAAATATAATATAGATGAACTATATCAAGATTGTCTTATGATACATTGTGTTTTGATAGAAAATTATCTACAGAAAGATTAATATGTAAAGGAAATTGCATGTGACCTAAAACATGCTAATAGAACTTTGACAATAAACCGATAATCCTATTTTTCATAACGGTAGTGTTATTCTATTTTTGCTAGTTATCGATTGGAAACAAGATCGTCGCCTGTTCCTCTATCATTTTCACATCGTATTGCTTTTTTCCTTAGCAAAACATTACTTCTTAAATTCTATTAAGAAAGCTCTCGAAAAGAAACACTTCACTTTTATCTTAACAATCAAAAGTAAGAATATACAAGTGTATTCAAATGAATCGATTTTCTTACCATCAAATCTATCGTCTTTTTTTAAACATTGTTTCAAATATCGATTGCAACAGCATACGCTTTACTATCGATAATATTAGCAAGTCATAGATGAGGTTGATATTTGTCATTGAATCATATTTAACAGTTATTCACTGTGAAAATAAAACACCCAGGACGAGTAACGGATCTCGGAACAAATTCGTTGGAAGTTGTCCGAATGATGACTGTGCCTGTCGAAATATCACGATACCGATAAGTTACAACAGAATCCTATTGGACAGTTTCATGCTCGGCAATTACATTCTGTGTCACTTTATATATTATGTTGAAGTTCATCAGCGAGAATTTTACTCGATATAGATTCCTTGTTGTAGCTATTTATTGAGGTCATTGGTACGTTTTGGAGCACAGTATTCGATAAGAACATAGGAATTTTTCAATCATGAATTAATTGGTGCTGTCTTGTGGTTAATTATATTGAAGCGTACAAATTTTCGATCGATTTTCAATTCTTATCGAAGAAGTTATTTCTGGCTTTTCGTTATGAATTTTTCTTTTGTTTTTGCATAGCGAAAAGTCAACGGAAACATCCCTTGTCTCTGTAAAAAAAATGCAAATCACTTACGATAATCGAGGAAATCTACTATCTATGTGTTTTTCTAAAAGCATACGAAAGTCTAATTAATGTCAAACATGAGTTGATATAAAACTGAACATTAATGTGACCTTCCCTCAATGTTTCTTGTTGATTGGTTTTCAGAATTTAAGTAATGCAGCATTACTGTCTGACTAGAATCTTCATTGGTTACTTCCAGTTCATGAATACAATTAGTAATCTGGATAACATAGACGTATAATAGATTAATGCCTGTAACACAATCATATTAAGGTGGTTTTGTTTCTACGCATATTTCATTAGTAAGAAAAGATCCTTACATCTTTCATATGGTTTTGCTGACAAGCTTCATAAAATTCAGAGAATTCGAATCATCTCTAGTTGTCGGGATGAATTTAAATATGGAAACAAGTAGTATCTCATATCCTGAGTTTTAGAAATCCATCAAGCTCTCAAACTGGAAGCACCACATTTCAAGCGGAAAATGCGAAACTTCTTGTGGGGAGGATGTACATATCGTAAGGAATTGATACATCTACAAGTAGAGCCCATAGGGTCCGACTGTGTTTCGGTCAGGTCCAAAGATGTCTGAATCTGTCGAACTCTAATCTAGAGTATGCTACTAATCCAACAGAAAAATAGGTCATATCTTCTGAGCGACAATCAGATTCGACTTAGAAATTTACGTTGTGAATTTTCATATTACGACTCAATTCTGGGTCTGAAAAAAATCGATCAGTCAAGTTCAGGTTCAGAAAATCTACACTCTGAGATCCGACACTCGTTTCGCTTCGTCCCGCATCGCCACGAGGCGAAGCGAGTCGGGATTTTCTACGTCGTGGCGAGCACGAGTTGACTTTGTAAATCGCCGAGTCAACTCGTCTATACTTAGAATGTTATTTTTGATGAACAAATGGCAAATCTTTAAGGATACCTTTCGATTTTATGTAATTTTTTCTAAGCGTCCATTTCTAGTGAAGTTTATCGAATCGGGGCAATAAATTTGTGTGCAGGGTGTCTCAATAATCAACTAAAAAAGAAAACTGTATATCTCTAAAGAGTGATGAACAAATTATCTGATGTTTTTCGTCATGCTAGAGGCTACTTCCAAAGTTCGATTCAAGTGGTAGCAGCTTATTAACACACGTAAAATCTAGTATCATCTACTTGATCACGGAGTTTGACCTTTTCCCAACCCAACACACTTCTTCAGTTAGTCATCAACCACAAGAAATAGAAACGTATCCTAAAGTTTATTCTGAAATTCCATGTTGTAGAGATTGTTATACTGATTATGTTGGTTCAAAAATTGTTCTATTTTCATCAAGAACTAACGGTATCAGAGTCAAAGTACTAGAAAATGTCGAATGCTTTGACTAGCACTATTTGCCGTTCTCCAGTATTTTTACCCGGGGAACACTTTTTCTTGATGAACATAGAACATCTGTTAACCAAAATGATCAGCAAAAGAGAGCTCTAAAATTATGATTTGTCAGTAAGTTCTCGAGTAGTGTTGCTAATTTGTTCACTGTCCACAGGAGTACTTTATCAAACTTTAACTAAAATCCCTGATGTTTTCAGTGCAAAAATATTTGAGAGGATTTTGCGAAGCTAGACAGAATAGAGAAAGAAAACTCAAGCATTAAAATAAAGCATTAAATAATTTTGAAAATCTAACAACAGAGGAATTCGTATCAGATTATTGAAACTCCAAATTTATGGTTTATCTTTCGCATAGAAATGTGAATTTTTCTCTTTTCAACAAATGATCATAATTAATTCTAAGTAATGTTATAAAAACTTTTACTGATGAATAAAACCTTTCAAGTATCCTCTACCATCAGGACAAAACTTAGTTCATTTGATCATAATCCTGAGCAGGTATGCAGTTTTCTTTTTCCTAGATGCCTTTTAGCACACTCTGGATTAGGGATTGGGAAGTTACCGTTACCGAACCGTGACGTTACCAGTTACTTATTCCTAGTAACTTCTTAAAACATTGAGTTATGACTTGCTCTGATCGAATTTTGTCAAAACATCACAGGATAAAGATAGGAGTGACCTGGTAACTCCAAAATTCAAAAATGATTTTGTCACATTATTACTCCAGAGAAAGTCATAATTCGATGTTTGAACAAGTTACTACTAAAAAGTAACTAGTAACGGAAAACTTTACCACTCACGCGACAATTTTTCCGTTGCCGTTACGTTATCAGGTAACGGTAACTTCCCTCGCCTACTCTGAACACACGTATATTTAATTATTGAATCTAGTCCAACTATTGCACGGATATAGTTTTTCATAGCATTGTTTATGTGCTCAGTAAAAATATGAAAGATTTTTATTTATTTGATTCTCGTTAATATTTCTGTTCTTTGAACTTATTTAAATGTAAAAAATGTTCTCTATTTGATAGTATAAAATAAAAACATGTTGGTTGCTATGGGTGATTGAATAACTGCCTAAAAACAACTATTTTGTTATAAAGTCTAGGCGAAGCGAGGCAGCTATGAGCGAGTCGGCAGCATGACGAGGCAGTGCCGAGTCGCTTTTTAGATTGATTCGCGGATCTCTGCTCCACACCCATTGGACCTTGAAATTCATGGGCACAAGAGTTACGACATCTTCTACGAGAAGTATGAATATTTAGGAAAATTTCAAAATGTGTGGATCTGCTTCGTTTTGCTTTTCACTTTTCATTCATTTAATAAAATATCGTCTTAAAAATTAAAATGCAACATGAAAAATTCGAAAAAGTTAAACGTGGTCAACTATAATTTTTAGTTGCACTGTTTCCTTTCACAACGAAGGAAATTTTGGACGACAGGATTTCGACCGTACAAACAATAATCCACAGAAATTTTACTTTCTTTTATTTAACACAAAGTGTACTAGTAAAATAAGTTTTCCTTCTCAGACAGTGCATTTGTTGTGCATCCAATCTCGATTTTTAGAATATACACTCTTCAAAGAATATCAATAGTTAATAACACATTCTGATACCAAAGCAAACGATATTTGTAGAGTGCTCATTAATGAGCCGTACTCAGATATATAATCAGAATGAAACTTCGAATGTGTTCACGTTAATTCCAAGCATCTCTTCAACACTGTCTTTAAGATTGTTGATGGACGTATGAAATGAAATACAAAATACGTTTCATAGATGTTCAATTTGTTTCATTCATGACTGCTTTCGAATGAGTATTGATAACGGTTCGGTTAGATTTCAATTGAATAATGACTAAGCTCATATATGTAATTTATTCGATTCTCAAAAGAGGTCGAAAATTTATTTGAATAGAAAAACAGGTGAAATATTACGAAACAAGTTTAAAATACAATAAATGTGAAAACTTCGGACTTATGTCCGAGAGTTATGTGTACTTCAAAAAGTGAA